>JAAAKQ030491299.1:2839-15499 GCA_010016005.3 Zanna intricata
AATAATAATAAAAATAATATGAACAACAGAATTTACAGTTTTAGTTCCTTCTTATACTTCTTGTACCTTTAAAAAAAAAATTAAAACACTATTTCCTAACTGGTAATTGTATAAAGTCTTGCTATTTTGAAACAAAATAACGATAAATTATTAGTTTATTTGTGTAGGTGTATTTGATATTTATATCACTGGGAAAAAAAACGTAAATAGGTTTTCAAAAAGAGGCCAGTTTATTAGTTAAGAAAGGTGACAATTTAAATGATCATTGTTATTATTATTCCTATCATAAAACAACAAAAAACCAGTAACAATGAAAAATAGACAAAAACTATCGACTGGAACAGTATCTATAGCCACCGGTAAAGTGTCAGTTTTATTACTTAGGCTACTCTTTTTCTTTTCCGAAATTATTTTTATATTTAATAGTCAGTATATATTATCTGATTTTGAAATGTTCATAAAAAAAAGGTATATCACGTAAAATATCACTAATGACGTTTATTTTAGTGTTAATTTTATTTACTTTTTTTTAATACAATCTAAACAACATAATATAATAATCTAATAAAATATTAATCTAATAATATAATATGATTTATATAATCTTACAATATATGCACGGTTTATTTTAATAAAAAATATTAAAAAAAGATTTATCTGGAATCTACTACGCTCTGCCTAAATATAATCATCCTTTTTAAAATGTACATAAATTTTTTAAAGTTACAGTTTTAAAAAACTTTTTTAATTTAATTTACTTTGTATTACTTGTTTGAATATTTTTTTTTACTTTTTTAATTAACAAGCTACACTATCTAAATCACAACTAATACTGTATTTATAATCAGTTTCAGTTACTTGTACATCGAAACCATGAGTAACTTGTATAACAAAACAATAACCTAAGAGAGAATTACCCAGTTTATCTCCTCAAAAAATACAAATAAGTAAACTTCTATTTGCACTACCATACTAAAGCGTTACATGTATGAAAAGCAATATCTCGCTTAGAGATTGTAATAACTAAGTAATCACAACCTGAAATTCTTAGTAGAACGATGTAACGAAGAACTGTTATACATGAGGTAAGAACATGCACTCTCACTATCACTCCCAAGATTCAACAAATTAAATAGTATTAGGGGCCTCCTTAGAAGGTTGCTGTCCTCCGTGGTGCAAGTGATAGCATCTCGGTCTTTCATTCGGAGGTCCAGGGCTCGAATACCGGTCAGGCATGGCATTTTCGCGCTATAAATTAATCATCTTGATCCTCTGATGTTATATATAACGGTGGTTCCGGAGGTAAAAAGAAAAAAAACAGGGAGGTTAAGTTGAATTCTTGGACAGTGCGGTTGGGTTCTATTACGTTCCGTGTTTTGTTGTAATTACTGAGCTTTACTACTATTATTTTTTATGTCTTTCACCCTTTCTTAGTGTGTTTGGTAATATTTCTGACTCTTTAATGTTTAGTGAGAGATTAATTTGTTTTTTTTGAGGTAGCCTACAACTGCCAAGACTTGTTTATCTCGGTAGCCGGCATCTTTTTTACGTTTTGAGTTTTTGTTTGTTTTTCGTGCCTTTTGATCAAAGACCGATCCAAGGGGGTCAAGGGGTAAGCCCCTGCTCGCAGACGAGGGATTTTCCACTCCAACCGGGAGGCGAAGTTCACTTAAAGGAGGTCGACTCAACGCCTCGGGAAGAGTTTTCTGGAACGAGCGAGAACTACAGGTTCGTAGTTTTAGTCGTGGAGACGCGGAAGACACTGGAGGCCAAACAGAGGGAAGAGAAATTCCTAGCTACGTTGACCAGACGATGATAATCATCTGCCTCCACCAGCAGTTGCTAGCGAAGACAGCGAGGACACATAATGAGATGAATTTCTTACATTGTTGTTTCAGTGACCACAAGAATGATGACCGACTAGGGGCGAAGCCAACGACGAACCGGTGCCTGCAGTTCTCTCCTCCCTGTAAGAGGGACGAGGAAAAGTTCGAGCCGGTAATGAGGAATCGCTTACAAAGAGGGAGATTACAAAGTCGTAGAAGTGGGTCTCTATATGCTCTACCATAAGGAGCAGGTTGACATGAAATAGGAGTGGTATTGTGCTGTATAGATAGAATGGCGTGATTTATGTCTTCGAATGTCAGCACGAAATTAAGGAGTGTTTCAATGAATTAGCTGATCATGTGATAAGTATCCACGATCTTCGCGATATCTGGTGGGAATTCCCTGCATAGGAGAGCAAGGTCAAGCAGGCCTATGGTGGGTGATTAGTGGCCCTCTGTTGACGGAATGGAAGTGCAGTAGATGAACGTAGCCACCCAAACGTTGCTTGAGGTCCTTGGCCAGAGTGCTTTTTGGACGATTGGGCGCGGTGATAACCAGCGAGCACAAAAATACGGGGTCTCCGAGTTGGACTTGAACAGTTGCTTCGCAGGAGTTAGCCAAATTGACGAAAAGAGGTTTACGGCGCTAAGCTGCTGACCGATATTGATTGGCAAGATGAAGTTCCTAAAGCGTGGGTGTCCGACTTGGGGACATCCCCAAGTCGGGTGTACGTCACCCTCGCCACTCTCGCTTGAAGCAGGTGCCTTAGGTTGAGCGCCAGGACCAAGATGGTAAACTTCAAGTGGGACGGGTGCTCGTCGTACAGTCGAGCACAGCGGATTTATCCGGTAATAATATTACAACTGGGCTAACCGGTTACGTTCCAGTCGTCGACTCAGCAAACAAAGGATGAGGATAAAATAATCCGCAAACTTATGAAGGCTCCGAAGTCGTGGTGTTGGATCGTGATATTTGTTTCTACCGGCCCGCTGGGCAAGTCAGTCGATATTTGTATCGCTTAGTGGAATACACCACCAGGAGATGTGCTGGGAAGCTCCTGATATATCTTAATGATGGTGCGTTGGTAGTTCAACAGTAAATGGACTCCTAACAGAAGAGTACGCTGAGATCTTCCATGGCCATGGTCGTAGTGAAGGCGGAGGAAGATCATATGCTGACCTCCTCCGCCAGCTCAAAAGTTATATGCCGCCGGTGGAGATTGCAGTCCTCTCTGCGCGTCAAGACCAGGGGGAAGACACCTCCGGTTGCGGGCCGAAAGGGGGCGCCGCCGAAGAACTCAACAGAGTGATTTCGGAGGGATTTCGGATATGGATGCACTCACGACCAAAGAAGAATTTGTGAGCAATCTTCACCGGGTGATGAGGAGGGGAGGCGGTGACGCTCAAAATGTTGACCATGCGGCCGGCCTATAGGCGACGCAGATGGTAACGGTGGCCGTGCCACCCATTCTCGCCGGCAAACTGTTGGCTGGCGGTCGGGTGCATATAGGATGGGTGGCCTTCATGGTGGTGCGGCGATCTTCTCTGTAAGATCGCTGCTTCTTTGAAAAATATTAAAAAATTATTTTTCTAATCAAAGAAGAAATGACATTATTTCTAATACCAAGATTATTTAGCAACGAAATACTTACGGTGTGAAAAATACAATGTTAGCGTTTTTTATTAAGTCGGTATGTACAAAGTGTAAACTTAATGTAAAATAGATTATCTTATATGACAAAAGACGAATTCTTTTTAATTAAAAATTTAATAATTTCTTAATACAGTTAAAGTTACATTAAATTTATTAATGTAATTTGTATAATATTCAATTTCGGTTCATGAAAAACGTAGAAATAGATATATCGATATGTGGATTTTCCATGACTGCAAAAGCCGATGATCTCCAAACCTTTTATCACAAACAGTATTTTTTTTAAGCTTTCTAATTAGTACGCTTTACATAAATTTACAGACATAATTTATTTATTTTTTATTTTCCTAGTGAGTACATTGTAATTTGTTGAACTAGTGAGCAATAAGCAACCCCCCCTCCTACGGCCTAATTAGATGAGGGTGATATTTGTGATATGTAAATGAGTTTAAGTCTTGTTCAAACTCAGGTCGATCGTCCTGAGACGAATGGTTAATTTGATCTCAATCAACAAAGTACACCGTATCCACTGTATAGTATTCAATTGCGTATAAACGCAATTTAACTAGGCTAGACACAATTTTACGATAAAGTTTTTCGTACAATATTTTGCATGTTGATCGATTTTTTTTTTTCGTTTATTTACTTTCTACAAATCTGACATTTCTTTCTGGATAAATATAAAGAAGAATTCAATGTAAATTTATAAGAAGATAAGAAGATAAGGCCTTTAATTCCTATTAAAATAATATCTTATAACTACGTATATTTCTACCACCTACATTACAATTACTTTGAGTAAATTTTCTTAAAATTTGATAAAACTCTTTTATTTATGAAAATTATTTCTTCTTAAAATTTATTTATTTTATATATTTACTTTTCAATGGGTGAAGTTATGTTATATTTATATATATATAAATAACAAAAACAGAAAAACTAATTTGTAGAACTTTATCAGTAATGATAGCGATAAAGTTTATGGAATAAGAGTTGTCAACGAGTAGAATTTTGAAAAGTTGTTCATTTTTTAAATCTTGAAACTATGACGCAGAAAATAAGTTTAAGAGAGTAAAATATCAACTTTTTGTCCACTTTATTTAAATAAACATTGAATAAGATTAGATGGTACAAGATAAGAATAAATAAGGTGATGGGGAAAAATAAAATGAAAAGAGATAGAAAAAGAAAGAATAGCAAAGAAAGAATGTCAAATGACCGAAGGTTTCCCAAAGGACTGAAGAAGGAATAATTGTAGAAGTGGTTTAAAGGAGTTTTATGGAAGGGGAAAATAAGATAGACAAAGAAGATAGTATAAACTCTGAGGGGACGATTCGACTGCAGGTGAGTCTGTGCATATTCATGGCGTGCGCACAGCGTTGCTGTCGTCCAATAAAACACGTTAAGTAATAATGCAGTACGGTGGGTCTTCTCCTCCCCAACCCTTATTTCTCTCTTCTCTTCACCCCCTCGTCTGTTTATAATACCAATTATAACATCTTCCCCGCGAACCAAAATTATACAGTATACAGGACTACCTTACTGTATAACCTCACCTCACCTCACCTTATCCTGTACTAAAACAAGACCTACACTCGCTCTTCTACACGTAAAATCATTTTCAACTTATATTATCAAAAAAGATAAATAACTTTGTAAATCATCTGTAATTAAATTAAAACAATGTCTATAACATAAAAATGTTATGAAAAGAAAAATCTATACGGTTCAGAAAATTTCACCACATTAATACCATCGAACGATGACAAAGACTATAACATAATATTTCCAAAATGTTACAATAAAATCAATTCATTCAAATACAGCTGATGAAGTTCGTTGTTTTGTTCATTGATGACGTCATTTTTACTTTTTTTGCATTAATACAACAGAGGCGGTATTTATTGCCATTGGTTAAATAATTACTCAACCGAGATTTTTATATTTTGATATTTTAAATTCTCAATTGTCAGAAAATACGACAAAAATCTATTTTAAGAAAGGTTCATTTACTGATCAGTATGTGTGTATTGGTGTCTATGTTGTATGATAACTAAAAACGGTAAGGAATACAAATTTTAATTTTAAGATTAAAACGTCTACTGACAGTCTCAGTCAGTAAGAAGTACGGTCAAGTATTTCCACGTACCACACAATTTCAGAGAAAGAAGAGAGTTTTCCTTAAGGAAGTCTGACTTACCGCAGGTTACTCTTAATATCTGAAGGAAGATCAATTTCTTTGTTTACATAAAATCATTACAGTACCCATCCTATGTAAAGATTTTCATATTATGAGCACAACAGATGCCCACCGGCTTAATTTACAAAAAAAAAAATTTACTAAAACGTAGCTCCAAACATAAAACATGAAACATAAAAATTTCTTTTTAGCCCCCATAACCACCGTAAAGTATTACTTCAGAGGATGAATGAGGATGATTTGTATGAATGTAAATGAGGAGGTGTAATCTTGTACAGATTCAGGTCAACCATTCCTGAGACCAAAGAACACTGGTACCCATAATCTAGTAGTAATCAAATCCGTATTAAGCAACTATCTTTATTAGGGTTTGAATCTTAGAACTCTCTACTTCGAAATCAGATGATTTGTGATGACGAGTTAACCATTATACCATTCCGGTGGGCTTAAACTTAACAAATCTCAGTCATTCTATATAACTCTTTTGTTCCCCACACAATATAAAATTTCAGCATTAAAATACATACTACTCAGAACGCACATTTCATTTTCATAAAATGACTTCTATAATGCATAAAATACAATATTTAGCTGAAGCAACAGAATTTTTTAGAGCAAAAAACTGAGGGCAAGACAAAAAAATTTGTCTTACACTTAATCAGATATAAATATCACAATTTATATTGGATACACAAACTATGCTTCTAAGATTGTTAACATGACTCAGTTTTTCATTATACAACTATACGAAGAACACAAAGAAACACTTCAACACTCTGAATGAAAATTTACAATTAAACCTCACTGAAACAAATTACATTTAAAAAAGTATTAATTGTAAGTACAAAGAAAAAATCTTATACTTAAACAACAAAGAAGCGAACTAGATACATCTGAAGTACAAAACACAATAAAACAACACCTTGAATGGCATAATAAAATCTTTTAACACATCATAAACAATACAGATCCTTTGTTTTCAAAACCTAAATTGTACATAACACTTAACGTTCCCAGCAGAAACACCTGAAGTTTAAATGTATGTCAAACTGAAATAAAGTTTTTATAACTTTCACCTCAACATATAGAATACTTTATCAGATGAAAAATATTAAGATAAAAATAAGAAATAAGGTACTAAAATACTCTACATTTCAAAGAAGATTGGATTATTCGTACGAGTAAAAAAAAAGTTAACTCTGTTACTGGAAAGAGTCCATTAAAACTCTATGTATTTACAACAATATCACTGCCAGATTTTTAAATTGATATACCAGTAATATTTTTTACCTCAAAACAAGCGTTTAACTCAATTACAGCATGGTATATGGTCTTTCTACTGCAAAATTAGGTCAACTATTCCAAATTGAAGTTAACAATAAATAAATTAACTTAACTCTCGTCTACCAGAGTAAACTAGAGTTATATGGATTATTCAGTTTCAGAGCCAAAAAAATACCGGAATTTTCAATTTGAACTTGTTTCCCAATTGCGTCACTAATTGATAATGGAAAATATAATCTAAACCGCGCGCGTGCACGCGAACACACACACACACACACACACACACACACACACACACACACCACAATCTATGGATTGTAATAGAGAATTTTATTTTTACTATTAGCAACTTTTTTTAAAACGTCCTCTTAACATCCTTCTATATTCTGGGAAAAGGTTAACTAATCTTAAACTATCTTGTAAAGTACTGTATAACCCTCTTAAGGAAAAAAACATATGTATGTGCGCACACACACACACACACACACACACATATATATATATATATACACGCACACATATATATATATATATATTATGTGTGTGTCCGTTTTCATTATGTAAAACGGATGTAAAATACATCCGTTTTACATAATGAAAACTATTTAAATTCAAACAATAACTATCTTTGGTAGTTAAACACAAACGTTATCAGTGATAGTTGAAAATTGTTGATTACGTACAGCATATTTTAGGGGTACTTGTAATTACCCTATGACCCACTTATAAGATCATATGAAAATACTCCCAACTTGATAAGACATCATTGATTGAAAAACAGTTTTTAAAAATCTATTCAATTGGTTGAACAGTAATTTATTTAATTAAAAAATTAATTTAATTAATTAATTAGCAAGTTAATTTTTTTTAATTAATATTTTTTGGGTATGTAACCATCAACAAAATAAAAAAAAACATAAACAGGAAAAGGTTACTAAATTTTATAGATATTTATTATCAAGTAGACTGAAAGAAATATATAAATAAAAATAATACGATTCTAAATAATAATTTTCAATTAATATTTAGTTGAAAAATTTTAATTAAAATTGATAAATTTAAATTCGTAAATTTTAATTGAAATTTCAGATGTTTCACCAAATCTGATGTGGAAACCACACGACTTCCTTGTATGTCTATTAAATTATATAAACACATTTTTAAAAGTACATAACATTTTATTTCTCTGATAACTTCTGATTTTTTTTTTGTAATTCATAATATAATATATTTTATAATTGAAATTGTAAATTATTTTTACAATCAAGGGTTAATAATTATTAATAAATCAATATATTTCAATTAAAAAAATAAAAGTTAAAAAAATAGGAGATGAAGTCAGTTTTAAACCGATGTGCCGTCCCATTATAAGATCAATAATTTCATTAATTAAAATTTTATTTGGCGATAACTCTGGAACCAATGAAAATAATTACCACCTATCATATATGGTTGAAAAGTTCTCAATGAGGCCTTATTACTAAGATAAAGTCTAAAATCCAAATTTTTTGGAATTTGGGCACTTTTGGTTCAATCAATTGCAATCAAATCAACATTCTATGCGGCTAATTGTTTATGAGTTATGCGAGATACGTACATTCACGTCGAAACTAATCAAAATGGATTTAGAGATGATCTAATTCAAGGATGGTAAAAATGGATATTTCCGTTGAAATCTGAAAATCGAAATTTTTCGCGATTACGTACAAGGAAGTAAAAAGGATTTAAAGCGACCGGTAATACCCGCCACACATAATTAAATAATATGGTACGCGAGCCTGCTTTACTTAGAATCATTGAATTAAATAAACAAATAATATTGTATTTTAAATTAAATTTAGTGTATATGCGTATAAGTCATGCATCAGAAAAGTCCTACAACTGTGTAGTAAGCTTTTTTTAAAACAACTTATAAACATTTAACTGAAATTTTTAGCGTCATAATAAAAAGTACAGGTAATATTTGCTTAAATGACTAGCTCCAGTAATAGGAAAATCACTTCGTTAAAAGAATATTTTAAAATGTAAGCCTTAAATAAACAATAAAATCACTTTTTTATGATGCTTAAGATTTAATTTTTATTCATAACATAAATTATTAAATTTAAATAGTGTTTTTTTAACAATAAGAAGTATTATTTTATAAAAATAAAATTAGAAACTGATTACCAGGTTTTGCGGTAAGGAACAACTATTTATAGTTTAAAGAACTAATTTAAAAATCTTATAAAAATAGTTTTATACTCTATTTTACTTACTAAAACTAAAATTTAGAACATTTTAACTAAAAAGTTAAAAAGAAAATAAAGTTGAAAAAGAGATGACAAGCAAAAAAAGTAGGTTCAAATATAAAGTAGTTCTACAAAATCATGGGTTAAAACAAAGTGAAAAAGAAAAGATCTCTCGCTGTTCAGTTTGTTTTATTAAATGTCATTTATCTCATGTGCGGACATTCAAAAACTTAAATTTTTTTATTAAATTGACGTCTAGAATGGTCGTCCATTCCCACTGACCTTTTATAAAAACACGATATTAATAATGTTTTGTAATACCTCCAGTTTTATTTGCTGCCGTTTTGTTAATCCACTAGCAAAATATATGTTACTTCTTAGTCCTACGTAAACTAGTTATTTAGAGTAGCTTTATATGTTTAAGAGGGAAAAAGAAGGTATATTTTTTATAATTAACAAAGCAAAAAATAGTTACCCCTATTATTTGTTATAAGGAAAATAATATAATTTTTACTTCCTTGAACGAAGTAAAGGAAATATTTTGTTAGCGAAAAATTTAGTTTTGACCATCCCTGAATCCATTTTGAACAGTTTCGCTTGACATCTGAACGTACATATGTATCTCGCGTAACTAAAAAACGATTAGCCGTAGGATGTTGAAATTTTGAATTTATGATTGTTGTAACATTTAGTTGTACATCTTCCCAAATCCAGAATTCATCTTTTTTTTTAATTTCTTTTTATTTATTTCTCATAAATTTTTTTAAATTTAAATATATTGATTTATTAACCCGCGATTGTAAAAATTTTTTATAATAAATAATAATTCAATAATAACAATTAAAAAAAATTTTAAAAATTCAGCAAGTTATATTAGTAAAACAAAATTATGTGGATTTAAAAAAATCTGTATATGTAATTTAATAAGGATTATAACATGTGCGTATATATGTATGTATGTAATAGATTTGATGAAACATCCGATTAACTTTATTAAATATTATCTGAAAATTGTAATATAATTTTTGAATTTTCGCACGATGTCCACATCAGATGTTTTTTCTTTGTATTCAATAGCTCAAAACTTATTATAACTATCTCTAAATTACATTATTTACCTCACTGATAAAAAAAAGATCACACCAACTAGTTATATTTTACAAGAATATAATTACTCGGCAAGGTTTCATTTTCAGGTTTCATTAAATAGTAATGTATACATTTTCTTTGATAAAAATCTCTTAGTAATAAATCCTAAATCTTACTCTTAAATTTCTTAAATAGGGTTTCCGTTGATATATTTTAATAATAAAAAATAATTAAAAAATTTTTAAACCACCTAACCAGCAAAAAATGTGTATTTTCTCAAGATCTTTCGGCTATTCAAATCATCATAAAAATATTTAAAAACATAAGTCAAAAATGACTTTATTCTCTTTTTTTTTTTTTTTTACTTTTATTATCTTATTTTTACTATGACTTGTAAAGTTTATCAATCATTTTTATGATTTCTTACCAATAAAATCAAACGCTGTCAATAAAAAATAATAAAATACTTTTGCTAAAAAAAAAAAAAATAATAATAATAATAATAAATGAAGATACAATTTCCTAACCTGAAAATTACTTTTAGGAGCTTCATTAATTTAAAATAATAATTCCATATTGTATAACCCGAAAATCACCGAAATGATGTAAACATAAAGAACTTCAAACATTTTTTCCAAACAAATTCATTAAAATTAAATTTTTGTTAGTAGTTTGATAGAAATTTAAATATCTTGATAATTATTTTTAATAATCCAACGAAAATTTATATTTTAAATCAAATCTAAGCAATAAGTTTAAAATTATAGAACATAAAATAAATATCATCTAATCATGTTATCCACCTTAAAGGGAAATGAAATACTAATTAAATAAAATTTATAAATTTGAAAATTCAACTAGTTAACTATCGTTACATTTTTACTTTACATCGGATTACGAAAATTATCATTATCTGATAAGAATCTCCACATAACACCTTTAATCTACTGTCAATGCACAGGAAACAAGTTACCCAAATCGATTCACGAGCAGGTCCTTATAAAATAAATGCGTCCCCAATGAATTAACCGAGTCAAGACTTATATTCACAAAACTATTTCAAAATTAAGGAAAATCGGTAGATTGAAAGAAGGGCTATTTAGCAACGATGAAATCGCAACAAGAAAAGAACAACCCCACCTAAAAAAAAGGTCCCCTCCAGACAATAGATGCCATTCTACGTAAAACCTCAAGATTCAAACTTCATATATCTCATACGGTATCTTAAAGTAATAGAGCATAAGTCTGTTCTTTCTAGAGAACATAAGAGATCGAGTTATTTTAATGCAGATTAAACCGATTTATTACTAAAATTTAGGAGTGGTTTCGCTAACTAGTTCCTAAAATTATAAGAAAATGACTTCCTTAAAAGAATATTTAAAGGGATTGAATATAATATATAATAAAAGATCGATTCAGCAGATTTTTAAACTAAATAAATAATAAATGTCCTACAGGGTTTTTTGATATTAATTTAAAATTATATTTTTAATAAATTCATTCCCAGTGTTGATATTTTAATTACACAACTAACAACGAAGTTGGCACATCTGAGTTAAATATTTCATTTATGGATTGTTCATTAAATTTTAATTCATTCATTTAATTGTGTACGCTTATTTAAAACTGTTTAGTTTTTATAAAAATTAAAAAAAAAAACATTACTAATTCAACATAGGCTTTAAATAAAGGCTATTCATTGGTTTTTTTTAAATTGATTTGTGTTGGAACACAAAGAGATTTCAAACCTAAGAAGTTGAAAAAATTATTATATTTCTCTCGCAAGCATCAACCGATAAACATTCTCGGCTGAACTAAATACCAGAACAAGCCGTCAGCCTGAAACTTATGATTAGACTGGGTTTTCCCCAATGAGAAAAGGAAAACCAGCTATTTCCCCGTTCATTACAGACTTTTCTTTTCAACCGAATAGGGTATATGAAAAGCGACTACCCGGAGGTAAAGAATTACCGTCCCACCAAACGCCAAAGTAAATGAGTTTCTTTTAACAGAAAGATTGTAAATACTCTTACTAACACGAGTAAGCGCAAGCCCAATATAAAGTAAGTACTAGTGAAAAAATAAACGTTTGCTATTAATGCAATAAATAAATACACCTAACGAGAGATAATTTTATTTTAACGGCTCACCACTATGGATTTCATTAGAGAATGAATCTTTTACCACATTAAATGAATACAATATGTTTTTACAGTTGAAGATACGATAGAAGATAAGATAAATATTAATGCATAATTTTTAATTACACGATTGTTACAAAATGTAATTGAACAGGAAAGGATTGATAATGTGGCATAAAAAAAATAATCATCGATTATACCCCAGGAAGGTATTTTGATAAAACCTGCGCGCGCG
>JAAAKQ030491321.1:0-21366 GCA_010016005.3 Zanna intricata
TATATTGGAGTAGAAGTTTATGGACAGTGTAATATTTTTTTTTTTTTAGATGTGATGGTGTGAAAAGAAGTTTATTTAGTGTATATTGTACAAATAGTATGTAATGTTAGTATTTCGGTTAATGTTAGTTTCCAGACCGCGAACAGATAGCTATGTTTATCTTTGCGGAATTACTGAATGAATGTACAATTTTGTAATTATATTCTGGTTAAATAAATAAATAAATTTCCTAATGGGTTTACAGTTCAACATGAGTTACGGTGACCCTTACATAACTAATATAGTAGTGGTGAACAAATTAATCTGAACACAGTATTTTTAACAGAAAATTTCTATTTTTAAAAGATAAAATGTTTAATACTGAAATTTAATACTTTATTTGTCCTCTTTGTGTTTGTTTATCTCATTTTAATTGTCTTTGGCATTGATTCCACCTTTTTTTTTTGGAAACCAGGTCTGGTTTCAATGGAAACCAGACCTGTAATAAGGTCAGTTTTTGTGCTACAATTTATTTTCTGAAGTCTTCTTTTCAGTATAACTTAACTTTTCAACAGGATTCAGGTTGGGGTAGTTCATGAGAACTACCCCAACCCCCCCTTCTTTTGATGAAGGGGGATACACTTAAATATAAGTGTTTATCACTTTTGGTTACTGTATATTAAATAATCAGATGTTTCACCAAATCTATTGCATGTACACATATGTAATAATGCCTATTAAATTACAATACACCACTTTTAAAAGTATATAAAATTTTATTTCACTAATAACTGTGGTTTTCATTTTTTTCTGTAGAACGTTTTTTACATCATGGGTTAATTAAAAAAAAACAAAAAAGAAAATAAAGTCTGATTCAAACTTATGTGTACCCTTGTAAGAACAACATATTTCATTAATTAAAATTTTATTGACTATAAATCTGGAACCAATTATATTAACATATACTTGAAAAATACTTTCTCATTATTATTCCAACATATTTGAAAAATTCCAAAAATTCCATCAAAGTATGGTGCAAGACCATGACTAATGACATAAACGCATTTAGAAGTTTTGCAGGAATTTTAACTGAACAGAATGTAAGGGTAGCAGAAGTTTATCTCTTTACTAATCGCACAACCTGGGCGAATGTCCCTAGCTGCTGCGTCTTTATTTTGTATTGGAAACTTAGGTGCTTGGGATGTTTTGAGTTTTGAAGTTGCTGTATAAAGGAGGCAACAAGGACCCAACTGTTACGAGTTCCTATTGGCCCCTAACGCTCTTGCCGGTGTTAGGGAATGTTTTCAAGAAGATTTTGTACCTTCGAATCAATGATAGATTGACTGAGGAGTGTTTCTTCCAAGAGAATCAGTACGGGTTACGGCCGGGATGGTTTATAAGTGTCATCGTGATATCCTATTGCAGACCCAGTGTCTTCTGCTCTTAGCGATCATTGGCAGTTACGGACAATCTCGCGGGAGGCAGTCTCTGTGATAGCTGGTGTTAAGCTTAAGCCATTGGACTTGCTTGCTGTTGAGCGCAAGGAGCAGTATATTGCCAACAAAGCTGATCTTCTGACCTCGCTCCGATTGCGTGAAATTAAGGACTAGGGATTCATTGTGTGGCAGACGCGATGGGATGAGTCCACTAAGGTCGGTATACCCACGACTTGTTTCTGGAGGTTAATAGTTTATGCACCAATAAGTGGGTATCCCCCAATCGGCACATAACGCAGTTTCTTTCTGGGCATGGTGCTTTTCGGCATAGCTTGGCTAGGTTTCCTATTTGGAATGAAGACTTTGTCTGGAATGTAGGGTTTCAGACAGTGTTAGACATGTACTGCACGTCTGTCCCTGGTATGAGTTTGCGTGTGATAGAGTGGTTAGGGAACTTCAGAGATTGCACTTGGGCCTTGATTTAAGGGTCCATTGGAAGACCCAGGCTGAGTGGCAGGTTGTTGCCAGCTTCCTGCGGACCATTGCGTCTTCCATGATTGCAGGAATGTAGAAGGTAGGAGCCTGGGTGGCTAGGATTCCAGCTTTTCCAGTTATGTGGCTGGACATACACGATTTTGGCGACAAGCCAGGGTTATTTTCTTAATACTGAGTTTGCATTGTGACATAGCTCTTGCAGGGCAGTGACTGCCTATTTAGGTTTGCGCTGCTTTGCTGGAGTGTCAGTAGGAATATCAGGCCTGGCATTGCCGGGGTCGGTTCGTTTGTGTGGGCGGCCTTGGTGGTGTTAGATCTGACGTGGGCTAAGATGTGGCGAGAAGAGAATGTCATGTGAATGTGGTTCTTTGGGAGGTATTAGCCTCTGTTCTGACCCTTTGTGAATGCATGTTGCATGTGTAATGTTGTAGGTCAAGATTTCGATGCTGCGAGCAGCGTTTTGAGTGGGAATTTGATCTCCAATCGATTTAATCGTTGCGTATATGGCATTCAAAGTCACATGGGTAGTTAGATTGATTTAGAGTAGGCGCGAGGTTTTGTGCTTCCGCGCTGCGGTTATATAGTTTTAGGGCTACATGTAGGTTGACCTAAGACTAAGGCGAAGGCGGTTGCTGCTGAGGTATCTTACTCTGATGCTAAATGTTAACTGCGACATTCGCATCGGGGGCATCCTGACCGAGCGCTGGCTGATGACTGAGATATGTAATCAGTACAAAGGTCAATAAGACAACTCCTGGTAAAGCCCCTCAGGGCTAGGAACTGGAGGGATGGTGTGGCGATCGGAATCGTCACTTGGTGGGTGTCTTCCCCTATGGAGGGGTTGGGATGTGTCTTTCTTTTATCAGTCAAGTGATTATTTATTCATAGTGGCAGTTATAGATTTTTATGTTTTATTTACAGAATATTCATTTGATGTTTTATTTAAGGGGTTAGGGGTGAAAAACACTTATTATATCACCAACAATATTCAACAAAATAATTGACAACACAGTTGTATGACTTTTCCATCACATGGCTAAAGCCACATTATGGCAAAATCTTACAAATACGGATTGTTTCTGATGCATGGCTTACACACATAACTTAACTTGAAATATTTATCATTTTATGTAAATAAATTTTTTTTTGTTTCTTTAATTCAATGATTTTGATGGTAGCATGAGCGCAGTTACTGTATTTAATTGGTATGGGTTAGTCGACACTAACTAAACTAATGTAATTTCACAATGTACATGAACAAATTTTGCTTGTACAATTGACAGACTGGAATAGCAAGGCTTAATGCACCAACCCATGATCAACCAGGTGATCGAGTTCGAGACCTGGCCAGACTGAGTTATTTTTTTACTCTTTAAATATTATTCATTTATTTAATTCCACCACTCATCTGTGATGTTATAATATAGAAGAGACTAATACAACAGCAGTAATTCAGTGCTACCAATCTTTGAAATATTAACTAAATTAAATAAGTAATTAATATTTAATATATAAAAAATAATTTGGTTGGCAGACCAAATGAAATTTCAAATCTCCCAGTCCACGAGGATGAGTGAAAACAGAATTTCCCACAGGGAAAAAGGAGAAATTTCAAGATTGCGGAACGCAACACTAGTACTCCTTACTGCAAGGAACAATATATCCACTTAGCCACTAGTTTAGAAGACTTTTGGGTGTGATAATGCAATTTTGCAAAAATTATTTTTTGCAGATATTGTTATTTTTTAATCGTCAACAAATGTATCTAAAAATATATATATAAAATATCTGATCAAGTTTGGCTAAAATCGGTCCAGTAGTTCTGGGAATACAAGATCTTATAAGGTGAAATCTTGAGATACTGAGGGTTACTTTGCTCTACAGCCTCACCCCCTTGACCTTTTAAATTTAAAATTTTATAGCACCAATGCTTTATATACAGAAGTAATCTGACCAAGTTTGATTTCAAAGTCAATCCAGTAGTTCTGGAAATAAGGTGATTTAGAATGCGACACCAAACACACACATGTAAATACAAACATCCAGAAAATTCCCATCTGGGATTCTCTTTAGGTGTCAAAACATCAAGATTTGATGAAACCTGTATATGCCCAAGATAGACCGATTACAATACACATTCCCTTCTACATCAATAGAGCGTTATAGCACTAGAAGGGAATGTAAAAGTGGAAGTTATAATCGAGTGTAGGCTGGTTACTTACCAGAAAAGAATAAATAAACAATATGGAAGTCATCAGTACAATTGTTGAAGCAAGAAAATGGATCTGCAATTGCAAATGACAGCATGAGAGATTTTGGTATTAAATGAGAAAACTTTCCACAAATTTTAGAGAAGATTATTTTCTAGTTTGTACCACATTCTTCATTAGATAATGACTCAATGTGATGGCTGTTTTCTTGCTAAAACATATCTATAAGTGTTTCAAAATTGCCATTTTTATTGTTTTCTAAAACTCAACCCATATTTTAACAGAAGTACGAATTAATGTGTTGAAGAAACTGGTGGTGATTCTTTTAATAAATTAAATCTTGATTTCCTTTTATTATAAATAGTTATTATAACCAAAATAATATTTATATACCTTCTACACAGATTATAATTTAAATATGAAATGAGTCCTAAAGATTTGTAATAGCCTTTTTGATATCTTCAACTGAACTGAATTCAATGAAGTGAACAGCTTGCTTATATGTGTACGGAGCCGCTTATTCGTCAGGAGCCAAATGTACCTGACAGAAGCTGCATCAAGAGCCATGTAAATTGTATGGAGCCGCTGAATCATCAGGAGCTGAGTAAACTGTATGAAATCAAGTGAAGTTGATGATCTTTACATTTTAAAGTCCTAATTTAAATGAGAATAAATATTTTTTGATTAATGGTGAACAAGTATAATCCAGATTACTAGGATTCTACCGATTAAGAATATTTTTCAACTTTATTCTAAAAAAAAAAAAAAAAAAAAAAACAATTCAAAACAATAAAATCATAAAGAAACCAAAACAAAACTTCACACAAAACAAATGGCTCAAAAAAAAGAACTCACCTTTCCAATACTAAGACTCTTAAGGGCTGTCGACTTGATCTGAGGGCCCTCAGGAGGTGTTGATTTATTACAACCTTCACAAGAGACTCCACCAACAACTTCAGTCTTCACAAATCTATCTAATAACTGTGTCAGTGTATGCTGTACACGTCCTAGTTCTAATGGAGGTAAGTGTAACGAAAGACTATCAAACTTATCATATCTCAACACTGACTGTAAAAGAAAATAAGAAAAATAAATCCATTACATAAACAGAAATTAATGTGGAACTAAATACTAGGGTTAATATCAATTGTACATTAATAATTTCAAAATAGTTACATAATAGTTTTAATAGTTACATAATAGTTACACAATAGTTTTCAAAATAGTTACATTAGTATCTCAAAATAGTTTTTATGTTTATAAATTACAAAATATGTTATTATCATTATGAACCCACAGGAAAAAAATGGGGGAAAATAACTGCCATGTGAGGTTACGGTCACCACGCCACCCCTAACGTTCCTAGCCCTGCCTGATGGGCTTTACCGGAGGTCATCTCAAAAACTTGGCAAAAGACCAATCTTAACTTGATCTTGCTTCAGTCCAGATGCCACCGATGCAAATATAAAATGTGACATTCCCATTGGTGAACAACTACCTAAAGAACTTATAAATTAAATAAAACACATCTCATGTAGTCTTGAACAAGATTTATTTGACAATAACCGAAGGAACTTTTATACAGATTTGAATACTAGATACTCGTGTTCTTTGGTTGGGTTTCAATTAATCACACATCTAAGGATTGGTCGACCTGAGACTGTCCAAGACTACACTTTCATTTACATTCATACATCAGGTCCTTCCAGTATTCTTTCTTTTTCTGTTTAGCCTCTGAAACTACCGTAAGGTATTACTTCAGAACAGTGGTTCCGGAGGTTAAACAAAAAAAAAATTACTTCAGAGGATGAAATGTATAAATGTAAATGAAGTGTAGTTTTGTACAATCTCAGAACGACCACTCCTGAGAAGTGTGGTTAATTGAAATCCAACCCCAGAGACCACCAGTAACCACAATCAAGTATTCAAATCCGGCATAACAGTAACTGCCTTTACTAGGTTTTGAACCTTAGAACTCTTGACTTCGAAATCAGCCGATTTGCGATGTCGTGTTAACCTAACCTAAGTTTTTTTAATTAACCTAAGTTTAGTTTTGTTTGATGTAGTTAAAAATTATATGATAGGATGTTTTGCTATTTTTATTAACACTTTTTCATATTCATTTCAATAAAATGTAAAATATTCTACACAAATGGTCAAGCATAAAATACAAATCACTGCATCACTACTTTTATTATTTATATCTTATATACAAATTAACCTTAAACCCATTACAAAGTATACATTAACCTTATTATACCCAAATAATTAACATTATAACTAACCTTAACCTAATTTGGTAATTAACCTTAAACCCTACACAAAGTATATACTGAAAGAATGTATTGAACATGAAAAAAACTACTGTCGATATAAAAACAAAATTTGTAGTTAAACACATTAATTCTGTACATGCAAACGACAGATATAAAAATGAAATTGCTGACTTAATAAAAATTAAAATACATGACTAAGAAACCAAGAGCAGCTGACCAATGGTTTGTGTAAACTCTGACTGCAAGTTTGTTTCATGTCTCTACTCAAACTCACCAAAATCTAATAAATTAATTTTGAACGTGTGTGAAAAACATATATTCACAGAAAAAAATTTTGACAGGTAAAATCAGATCATTGGTAAAAGAAGAAATCTTTTACATGGAATAATATGAAGACAAAAAAAAATCATACTTCTCTTAACAGGCGCAGTATCTAATTGCTTTAAAGTGGTCGTTATTCCTCTAAACATTACCTAAACATTTGTCTGAAAATATTTTTTATATGATCAATTCTTATGGCAATGGATGACCAAAATATTGCTAGAATTATAAGACGATGGAGCTTGTCATATGCTAAACATGTGAAACTTTTTTTCACATGCAACCATTGTTGTATTGAGTATGTTTGAAGTGTTTCTTAAGTTTAAGGTGGAAATCTTTTTTAAACACGGTGAAATATACCTCTGCCTTTCGGTGTGCCAAAAGGGATTTTTTGATTCCTGAGGAGGACCTGTTATCAAGATATGATTTTTTTTTTTTAAGCACCCCACACAGCAGTTGGGGCCGCTTTTAAGCATATCATCAGCCGCTGCAAAGTGTCGTGGCAGCAGATTAACAAATTACCCCCCCCGGCTTGGGCCCGGTACCAGACCCCCTGTTGGAGGTCTTCCCAATCTCAAGACCGTCCGACTCCCAGTTTCTGGGGTGCCAAAGAACCCCCCCCTCTGGAGAGCTGATGTTACCAGCCCATCACCAATCCTTATCACCATGTACGACCCTCACACATCTTGAGGGGCCCCCATGTATCATCAGAAGTACCCCAATCCAGAACACTCTTGCGTGTGTCCCAGACTCGGGCATCCTTCGCAATTGGCTGCCTCCCTGACTAAACGTTGCCACGTTTCACCCTGACGTCCAAAACGTTTTTATCTTTTTCTGCACAAAATTTTTTAGTCTTATAATGGGATTATATACACAGAGTTATATTCCCCTCTAGCCAGATGCATTGCAGCACCGACAGATCATCCCATTGTTTATGTAATCATCACATGATTTGTTCTGCTGGTCACATCACATTTCTCTTTACAACTCTGTTGCTTGACCTTGGAACTACTCAATTTTAGTTTCCTCGTTGTCAATGGACACCAAATATACATACTTGTAAATAATATTACATTAGTGTAATGATAATGATAGTTGTATCTTAAGCACATGACAACACAAAAAAAGCACTAATAAACATGAAATAAATACAATTGTAAGGATCTATTAACATATGAAAAAAGTACTGAAACACAAAATTATGATAAAAGCAAGGTATACTTCCAGAGGTCACAGAGTCTATTATAGATATAAAACGTGTTATGCACACACTATACATTATTATCTCAAATTTTTTCATCACCCCTCATCATACCAACTCCCAGTGTTCTCGCTGCCACCTGAATTCTTATCCTACCCTGTTGAAGGTGAGACCAATCAGCTTCTACGAATTATAAGGAAGCACTAGCAATTGATGGGTTGAAGGTTCTTCGATGTCACATTTTTATTACACCTAATCATTCTCTCTTATGCAGAAGAATGATCAAACAAATAGGAATTGTTAACACATTAATAATACAAAGGAAAATACAAAAAGTTCCTTAACCTAACTTAGAAACAGTTTGTTGCTCTTTCTTACCAGTCACAGAAATCCTCTATCCTTCTTCATATGGCCTTCCTTCATTGTTGGGCAAGACTCCACTATTGCGCAGTTTATCAACATTAAATGTAAAACTAAAATGAACTCAATAATACGCCTTAACCTAACATGATTTTGAAACATAAACTAATAAACATCACATTCAGGGTGCTTGCAGTCTGTTTACTTTGCTTTATTATTGTACTCCCCATGAGCTGTATCTCCTTCCTTTGTACTCAGGATCCTAGTTGCTAATGAAGCCACCTCCATCCACTGTTTTTTCACCTGGAACATGTATTCCAACATGTTGTCAGGCAATAGCTAACTCAGGCCTTGTAGCCTCTTCAGTACCTCCCACCATCAACAGTGGAAGAATACATGTTCTGGTGTGTCCAATTGCTCCTCAAAGTGCCTGGGGATACCCTCCTGCAGAATTTATATAGATAGGAACCAAACTCACCATGGCCCGAAAAGGGCTGGGTTGGATAGTAATCCATCTCCCCAAACGCCCTCCGGAGCCACAGTTGCAGGTGTGGTATTGGGCGCAAAGTTCACTCCTCGTTCCTTAACGCTATCCACTCCTCCTGCCATTCTTTCATCCTTAACCTTTTGGTCTTGGATCTTGCGAGTGTCCTTGTAGACCCGCTGTAACTCCCTTGCCCTTAAGATGTATCAGTGGGACGCTGGCTAGTACTTCCACAGCTACCCAGGATACATTCCGGTACGCAAAATGATCTTAAGATTCGCGTGACACTGAAGTAAAGCCATCCTGTGTACACTGTGCTTTACCTCCAGCACTTGTGCCATACCAGTATGCATAGAGTAATACCGATGTGGCAATAGACAAGATCACTCTTCTCCTGCTTGGCCTTGACCCCTTCTTGTTTGCCTTTACCTTTTTTATTTTCCTTGTTTTCATAACCTTTAATGGTTCTGCGAGCATTCTTTCTGCCTTGTTGGTGACCTCTTTGATATGCAAGGTGAATTGGCCCAACCTGTCCAACCACATTCCTACGTATTTGGCACACCTGCCTTCCTGGATGATGTGGTTGTCCACCCGGACCGCCATCCTTTACAGTCTCCTTCTGCCGACCAGGGTTACAACAGCTCAACAACTCCTCTTCTGTGGAGCCAACTCTAGACCTCTCCATCTGAGCCATGAACTGATCCTCCTTACTGCTTTGTTGACAGCTTCCTTCACTTGATCTTCGGTGGATTCTGATACCAACAAGCAAGACCTGAACCTACTTTGTCTTCATCGCACTGTTTACCTTTTGTCTTTAACCACACCCTTTTACAGTTATGGTAATACGAAGCAACAAGCCGTCGATACCAATCAGATGTTGACTATTATTTACCTTGGTAAGAATGAGAAATGATTTTTCAATCACCTTTTCTATTTCATTTACTTGTACATCACTGCTGCAGATGCTATATATCATTTTTATTCCATACTACATTCATCTTCTATACAAAACCTTTATTTCTAGAACAAGGTTGAAGGTAATCCAGCCTGTCTTTTTAATTGAATTAAGCAAATTTTCTGTATCGTCCCTGTTGTTGATCAGTATGTGATATCGTTTGCTTTATCATCAGAACAGTTTTTGTACTGATATAATTGCAGGTTCCATTTTTGAGAGTGGCAGTAGTCCAGAGATTGAACACATATGATTCAAAGTGATCTAATCTGGTCCATTCAATAGGGTTGATTGGCTATCGTTTGGTAACTGCATTCTCTTAAAGGATGAAATGATGAATGATCAAATGTCATCCTACAATGGCTTGTTAATGATGTTGCTGCTTAAAAGATATTACTTTGTATTCGCAGGAATAGCCATACTAGACATCAGCAAGCTGATACTCACTAACAGCTGGTACGAGTCTAATGTTGTACAACTCGACAGACAACCGTTCTTTTACCCTATGTCGAGCACTGGCTGAAGACAACATCCGGCCATAATCCAATAAGAGATTCAGATCTGTAAATTCGATGCATTATGAAATAGTCACTTTGATAATGGAGGTACAGGTAGATGGGAAAAATTGTGCAGGCAGGCAACTTTAGAATATGTAGAACATATTGTTAGGGATGTAAGATGTAGGAGATAAACCGAAATGAAACAGCTGACATTAGTTAGGGAATCTTGGAGAGCTGCATCAAACCAGTGAAATGACTGAAGACAAAAAATATTTTCTATGCCGACATCAGAGCTACATAAGATATGAGATTTAGATAAGCTGCTGGCAACAAAACTTCTCTGAAATCAAATAACCACAAGATGTGCTAACATCGGAAATCATAAGATATACAATTTAGATCTGTTGCAGGTCATGACAAACCCACTGGGAAGGTCAAGCGGTTAAACTCATCATCGGAAATGAGCTGATTTTGAAGTTGAGAGTTCTAAGGTTTAAATCCTAGTAAAGGCAGTTACTTTTATATAGATTTCAACACTACATCATCGATACCAATGTACTTTGGTGGTTGGGTTTCAATTAACCATACATCTCAGAAATGGTCAAACTACAAATGGACTGTACAAAACTACACTTCAATTACATTCATACATATCATTCTCATTCATCCTCTGAAGTAATACTTTACAGTGGTTCCGTAGGCTAAACAGGAAAAAGAGAAAGATGCAGGCTACAACATCTGTTCCGACATCACATGGCCTTCAACTGTGCTAATATCTTAAACCACATAAGATTCAGGATGTAAATATATGCAGACATACCAGCTTGAGGCACTCCCACCCCATCACACCACGCGATGACATCACACCCAACACATCCAGCCCAATTGCGACAACTTTGAAGTATTTTGAACTGCTCGTTCAATTGCATCAAATTAGTTTGTGGTGTCTTATCCGCATTTTATAATAGTATATATATTATTTTTGTTTCATGCCACTCAAATAGTTATGTGGTATACGTATTACATATGTAACCATGAATACATTGGTTCGAACCCCAATTTCATTTACATATAGTTTTTTAACTATTTTTTTAATTTAAAAATATTTTGATTTATTAATAATAATTAACCTGTGTAAAAACTTTTGAATTGAAATGAAAAATACATGAAATATTATTTTTAAAAACTCCTGATTTCTTTCATATATATATATATATATATGTACATATACACTCGTATATATATATATTTTCTTTTTTTTGAAGTGAAGACTCTTTTTGGCCCATTGTGCTGGGAACTTTCATGATAGACTTTTGAATAGAGAAAAAATAGCTCTCGTAATCAAAAATCATCATGAGACACTAAGCATATGCATAGGAGAGAAAGACTAGGAGCGAGAATTTATACATATATGTGTATAACATATATAGAATGAAGGGTGGGAGAAAAAACATTGATGATCCATAGGTGATTCCCAATACATTCTCTTTCTCTCTTTATGTATACTTACCCATATGCGCATATACATTTATATCAATACACAGTAAAGAAAAACGTTGGTTCCACTTCTCTTTCTTTCTCCTGCTCTTTTTCTCTCTTTCTGTATACTGGGATGCATATACGCATACATTAATACAGTATAGAGACTGTTGTAGTCATCTGAGCACGTTGCTTTGTAGTTATGGTTGTGTATACCTATATGTATTGAAGTGTTTGTTAACTTTATATAACATTAATTTTAAAACCAATTTAATTTTTATTATCAAATTATTCAATTGACCATTACACTATATTACAAATAGATCTCTTAAATAGTCTATTAAGTCCTTTTAAATGAATAATCACATACATTAGAATTAGCAATAGAATCAAATATAATTATTACCCAATGATCGGTACTCATTGTTTTAAGTTTCCACTTTTGTTGGCCAGTCCCGTGACTAGCTACTTTTTTTTTCCATTTTCTTATTATTGAATTATTGTAAAAATTTATTTACAATTAGAGGTTAATAATTACTATAAATCAATACATTTAAATCTAAAAAAAAAAGTTAAAAAAAAAAATGTGTATGAAGTTGGATTCAAACTGATATGCCTTCCTCTTGTAAGATTTTGGGGTTTTATGGACACTTTTGATCCAGTCACTTTCAACCAAAAGGGGAGAGTTGCACAACTGGATGTTACAAAAATCCAAAATTTCAATATTCTACAGCTAATCATTTCTGATTTATACTAGATAAATATATATAGAGTCATGCCAAAATTAGTCAAAATGGATTCAGGGATGGTCAAAATAGATAATTCCGTTGAAACCTGAAAACTGAGATTTTTTGTGATCACATACTTTCATTACTTCTTACAAGGAGGTAAAAAAAACCTGATGATCTAGAAATAAACATTTATAAGATGTAATAACATTAGATAAAACAATATACCTTAAATCCACACTCAGTGCAGCAAGTCTGACTAGTTAAAAATCCAGTAAATGGAGATTGCTTTAAGTTGCGATTAAGGTCATACTTGGATCGACAATGTAATGGTAAATCACCTTTTTCAGATCTACAATATATAAAAAAGGACATAAAACCTTAATAATATAATATAATATTCCATAAAAAATAATATTATATTGTAATTAAACCAACTTACCAACAATTTTATAAATTTACATCAGGCACTTTCGGAATGAAATTACTTCACCAGGAACTTAAAAATATGTAATTTAACTTCTTAAAACTAAAACTTCATAATCTGTGTAAAATGTTGATGTAAATCATAATATGGTGGTTGTCATATGTTTAAAATTATATCAACTTCCCGTTATTGTGAATTCACAATGACAGGGCATAAATCGACATAATTTTAAACATATGATGATCACCTTTACATAAACATTTTACAAAGACTATGAAGTTTTAGTTTTAAGAAGATTAAAACACAATTCATAAGTTCCTGATGATGGAATATGATTTCGAAAGTGCTTGAAATATTTTACGTCTTAAACTTTTTGACTGAAGCATTAATAAACTGCCATGTGACACATTATGTCTATCCCTAAACATCAGTAGTCCTCTTTCTCTATCATTTGTTGATAAGATGGCAAACAATTAGATCCCTATGCATCAGCCACCGGACTGGTCTAGTGGTTAACTCACCAATGCAAATCAGCTGATTTCGAAGTGAAGAGTTCTAAAGTTCAAATCCTAGTAAAGGTAGTTACTTTTATTTGAATACTAGATTGTAGATATCAGTATTCTTTGATAGTTGGGTTTCAATTAACCATACATCTCAGGAATGGTTGACCTGAGACTGTACAAGACTATACTTTATTTACATTCATACATATCATCCACTGAAGTAATATCTTATGGTGATTCAGGAGGCTAAACAGAAAAAGAGAGAGAGTAAGATGCATATGAATTACAAGCTACCACATGGGCAGGGAATTTTTCTTTTGCAAACCTAAGAAAACATTGATGAGAGATAGTACATTATACTGGTATTAACTATTTGAATTCTAATAATTTTTTTATATCAAAGTTTTCGGAAAATTTGGTACTTTTTAACCGGATCTGAATTTCGGACGAAAATCGCAAATATCTAGAAAATGGTCAGTCCTAGTGCTCTGAAAAATATTTTTTTCCTCTCAGCCGATAAACCCATCTGCTCCTAGTGGTACCCATCAAATTATAATATTTTCACATTCCCCCAGGGCATTGTTTGGAAAATGAAGAGGGGAGAACGATTGGGTGCCACCATAATATCTCAGCAACCACTTCTTCGATTTTCACGATTTAAACGTCATATGTATCAGCAGTTCAAGCTCTAACTGTTTAACGCATCAGGTACACTCTTCATTGACTGGATCTTGGTTATCTGGAAATTAAATTATTAAACTCTATGATTTGATTGCATTCAACCACTGTAATAATGTATTGATCTGATCTTTCACTAAATACGCTCCGCTCAAACCTGTGCTCTAGCGCAGCTGTAAAGTATAAATCTATTAAGACTCAAAAGTAGAAATTAAAATATATTTTATTAGAAAATAATTTTACGACGATATCTCAGAAAGGATCTGACAACAAGCTTTGATGGTGATATGTAAGTTTATGTGAAAGACATAGCTTCAAATTGAAAATCTGATGTTTCTGCCAATTTTTTCTTCTGATGAATGACCTAAAGAGTGCAATACTAGTTTATGAGCTACCTAATCAAAGCATGATCTTTTCCCTAAAGTTGTTGCTTGCGGGACACCTCTTGGGAACACCCAAACCAGTATGTGATGCAATTTCTTCCAGGGCATGGCACTTTTTAGGACAGATTACAGAAATTCAGCCTGGCAGACTCTGGTACGTGTTCATAATGCAGGTTTTCAGGCGATGCTTTTCATGTGATATATGAATGGGCTAGGTATCAATGCTCACAGAGATCATTTGTCCACTTGATATTATTGAGTCAACACTTGATCGTTTTAAGTGGCAAAGCCAGGCTGAATATGTGATCATAGAAAGTTTTATTGCATATTTGGCGAAAGAAAGGATAGCTGAAGGGGGTGTGATGTTCTGATTTGACTTTCCTTCTTTGTGTTTCAGTTTGGTTATAGATTTATTTTTTGTTGATTTATTGTTATGTTTTGTTAATATTTTTTTATTGTGTTTTATGATTTGTTGTGTGTCAAACTCATTCTTACCTTTTGGGTAGGAAGAGTTCAATTCCTTTATTCTTATAAAGTCATTTAAGTCTTGCTTGAGACAGACGCGTTTTGTTTGCCAGCCTCCTAGCCGTGAGTGGTACCATCTCAACATTTCATCCGGAGGTCCCAAATTCAAATCTCAGTTAGGCATGGCATTTTCATACGCTAAAAAAATTGTCATTCACCTCATCCTCTGAAGAATACATAACATGGTCCTGGAGGTTAAAAAAAATGTGTTTTTTGGTGGTTTACATTAGTTAGAAATACACTGACGGGAATTTCGCTCGTGGCATTCGCATCTGTGTTATTCTTGTTGAGGCTTGACTGAAGGATGTCATCGCTGAGGTACTAAAGATCAACCTCCAGTAAAGCCATAAGGACTAGCTATGGAGGGGGTGGCGTGGCGAACGAAACCATCACATGAATAGTGTTTTCCCCTATGAAGATCAGGAGAATACTTTATTAATAATATAACCTTAATTTGGAAACAAAAATGCATTCTCTGAAATTTTTTCAAATTTTTCCTGATTTTTTTCAGAAAATTTCTGACTTTTCCTAAGTTTATATTTCCTCACTTTTCCTGCCTGTGGAAATATGTAGAGTCTCAATAGATTCTTCTAAACTGTTTAGGCTTTTTGTATCATTCGCTAAAATGATACAAGAAGATATAAATAGTGAGCGACTCTCTAAAGTCGCTCACAATAAATCTTCATTATGAAGTTAATGTTTAAAAAATATGATATCGATATTATTTTTTCTTACCATCCTTTTGGTAAACAAATTTCATATTTTATTTATAAATTCAGTTTATGTAATATATATATCACGCACAAGATCATCTACATGAGCAAATGATTTTTTTTTTCTTCCACATATTTACACGTATTATTGTTAAGATTTGATAGGTTTTTTTTAATAATACTTATATTTACAAATAAATAAACCAAAAAAAAAATCTGATGACACTACGTGATTTCCTTGTATGAAAATCCAAACATAATACAATTCTAAATTATAATTTTCAATTAATATTAAATAATCAGATGTTCACCAAATCTATTACATATACATATATATAACAATGCCCATTAAATTACACATACTTATTTTTAACAGTATATATAATTCTATTTTATTAATAACCACTGTTTTTTTTTATTGAGTTATTATTTATCGTAAAACTTTTTTTACAATCACGGGTTAATAATTATTAATAAATCAATATATTTAAATTTAAAAAAATAGGAGATGAAGTGTGATTCAAATCAATGTGGCTCTCCTTGTAAGATCCAAATATTTGATTAATTAAAATTTTATTTGGCTATAACTCTAAAACCTATGAAAATAAGTAATGCTTATAAAATATCATTGAAAATCTTTCAACGAGGGCTTATTTACTGCAGTTAAGAAAAAGTCCCAAATTAAAATTTTTTTGGATTTTGGGCTTTTTTGGAAACTTTTGCAACCAAAACCAGAAGTGCACAACTAGATGTTACAATAATCCTAAATATAAAATTTCAACATCCTTCGGCTTATCATTTTTGAGTTATGCAAAATATGTACGTACCTAATATAGACAACATCACACCAAAAATAGTAAAAATGGATTTAGGTATGGTCAAAATGGATATGTTCATTGAAATTCAAAAAACAAAATTTTTCGCGATTACGATTACAATACTTCCTTGTACAATGTACAAGAAATAAAATTCAATAGATAACAACAAGTTCACTTTTTACATGATAGCAGGTAAAGCCATCACGCTGAAGATATTTCAATTGAGGAATAAAAAAGTACATAGAAATCTCAAATTTAAGTCATTTACTGTCCTTTTTTAGTTATACTTCACTTGTAACCATCCTCACTTAATATCTCAATAATTCCAACTATATCAATTTTGTGATCTACAGATAATATTGTAAGGATAACACCATGAAATCACTACCTCTTTCTTTTGTCTGTTTAGCCTCCTGAACCACCATAAGGTAATACTTCAGAGGATGATATGTATGAATGCGAATGAAGTCTGGTCTAGTACAGTCTCATGTCGACCACTCCGGTGTGTGGTTAATCGAAAACCAACCACCAGAGAATACCAGTATTCATGATCCAGTATTCAAATTCATACAAAAGGAACTGCCTTTACTAGGATTTGAACCATAGAACTTTCCATTTTGAAATCAGTGTATTTGTGATGACAAGTTAACCACTAGACCAGCCTGGTGGGCTTTTTTTATTTTTTTAACCTTCGTTATCATCGTTAGGTATTATTACATCAGAAAATGAGATGAATGATTTGTAGCACATGTGAAAATACCATGCCTGACCAGGATAGGCTGGACCATAGACCTCGGACCTCTGGATGAAAGGCTGAGGTGGTACCATATGCACAACGGAGGCTGGTCAGCCCGGCAGGCTATGAAATCATACCTATCTACAGGAAATTTTACAAGGTGTTGATTCCAAAACATTTTTAACAAGAATTTAAGAAAAAATAAACAAAATGAATGACAATCAAAAAAAAATTTCTTTCATTTATAACAATTTAAATTAGACTATTTAAAAAAAAACAATATAAAGACCTAAATACGAGATCTGTTGAGAAAATAACTGAACTTTATTTTTTCAATCTTTATTATTAATTTTACACATTATTGTTGGTTGTTGTTCCCTTCACAGTACTCCCCTTCCCTATTCACAGCGGTGTTTCCATTTCATGAAGCAGTTCTGGATAGAATCATTTGAAATGCCGTTTAAAGTCCGTGATAAATTTACTTAAATGTCATCACTAGTCACAAAACGGCGTCCTTAATCACTGATTTTAATATCAGAAATAAGAAAAAATCGCAAGGAACCAGGTCTGGCGAGTAGGGGGTCTGATATTTCGCACAAAACTAAAGAATTAACAAAGAGGAGACTGCAAGCGCATTATCATGGTGAAGGATCCACGAGTGGTCTCAACACAAATTTGGTCTCAAATTGTGGATTTTTGCGCGTCATCATTGTAAAACGCCTTGACAGTACGCAGTTTACTTTTCATCTCAACATAAGAATTCAAAATACACAATTCCATTAAAATCGAAAAAAAAAAACAGATAGCATCACATTGACATTGGATCAAGACAGATGCGCTTTCTTGGGGAGTGGAGATCATTTGCCAATCCATTGTGATAATTGAACTTTTGTCTCAATGTTGTAGCTGTAAACCCAGCTTCATGTTTCTTTGTATGAATATTTAATCATCAACGTCTTGTTCAACAAGTAGCCGAAAAATGTCCACTCGATGTTCTTTCTGCTGTTTAGTCATCAAATGAGCAACAAAATTTGCTGTGACTCGATGCGTATCCAATTTTTCAGTCAAAATGTCACAGCATGATCCACTCAAGATGCTAAATTCTTCTGCAAGTTCTCTTACAGTACACTGGAGATTTCCACGCACCAGATCATTGTTTTTCTGAACATAAATGTCTTCATTTGAAGCTTCCTGTTAGAGGGTCAACTACAATCGAATGATGACCACTTATAAATCATGAAAACCATTTGTGAGCATGATGAAGAGCATTATCTCCATAAGCTTGTTTCAAAAGATGAAATGTTTCCGTGAAAGTTTTCCCAGTTTCATGCAAAATTCTATGTTGCAACGTCACTTCTGGAAATTGTAATTATAAAAATCACTACAACACTTTCACTCAAATAACAATAGCATGAAAACTAAATTAAATATCAACAATCCAGGAACATATTATTACAGAGGAGGTTATGCAGAACACAATGGTGGTAAGACATCACTAAATATCTCTACTGTCACATAATTAATAATGTTCGATTATTTTCTGATCAGACCTCATACACAGTAAGTCTGAAAAGTTCTCCAAGTAAATGTCTGTAGTTGATAAAAGTAGTGCGACCTCTTGGACAACCAAAGAACTATGTAGTACAATGTCTGACAAGTGTTGTACAAAATTTCATCACATTTTGTCACTCCTGTCTTGAGTTATATTTGGCTCTGTATGTTGTGTTCATGTGACCTTGTGCGAGCTTGCAACATGAAACAGAAAAGTGCAATAAAAGTTTTTGTTCGACTACAAAAATCTTTCGCTGAAACTTATACTATGATATAGCAAGCATTTGATGATGAAGTCGCATCTCGTACCGCAACATACACATGGTCAAAGCAGTTTAAAAACGATAGTCGTCATATGATGAAGAATGAAGCAGGAAGCGGTCAACAGCTGTTCGCAATGAAAACTTTATAAAAGTGCATCCGCTCCTGCTTGAACAACCTCATCATACCCCTTTTGCGTAAAGATGCAAAAGTACAATCCAAACAAAAATAATGACTCGCCAAAAGGTGTCCTCTCATTTCGTTTGATATTTCTTGACCAGAGAACAAAACAAGATGCGTCTTTCTTGCACTCAAGACATCGATGGAACTGCCGATAGCGATGCGAATGTTTTGCAAACAACTATTACTGGGGATGAAAGCTGATGCCTTGTGTATGATACACAAACAAAGCATCAATCCACTGCTCGGTTGAGTCCTGGAGCACAAAGACCAGCAAAAGTCTGGCAGCAAATATCAAGAGTCAAAACGATGTCGATTGCATTCTTCAACTCGAAGGGTTTGATTTATCATGAATTTGTCCCAGTCAAACCGTGAATTCTAAATTCTACTTGGAAGTAATAAAACGCCTGTTGTGTCGCATTTGTCGAATACCGGGATCCGAGCAGTTGGACTCTCATGCACGACAATACCCCAGTACACATGGCAGCAGTTTTAGCATGTTATTACATTGCAAATCAAATTACCATGTTATCCCACCCGCAGTATCTACTCAACTTGACTCCAGCAGACTATTTTCTGTTTCGGAAACTCAAGTTGAACATGAATGAAAGGCTGCTTTTTCAATGACATTCCGGCCATCCAAAGAGCTTGCACCAAACAGTTGAATGCAATTCCACAAAGTAATTTCTCCAGAGCATTTGATGGGATGTACTGTGCTGCAACGAGTGTATAACTTCTAAGTACAGAGCTGATGTGAGTAATTTGTTTCTCTTTTAATCTGTATTTTTATTTAACTTAGTTTGGGAACTTTTCAGACATACTGTGTAGGTGAATCATAACATTCCAAAACTTACAAATAATAATAATAGTAATAAATGTATTAACTTACATATCAACATTACTGATGTCACCATTATGCCTGACAGTTGTCAAAAACTGTGATGGGCGTTTTAAATCACCTTTTCCAACAAATGCGGAAGGTAGTGATTTTGATAACGTTACTACATTTGGTGGCATAAGAGTTGCTGGTAAGAGTGCGTCTGACAAACAGCCATACATCTAAAAGCAGTAAAATATTTACAATACATATGAATAATAATTTCAAAAATACAGGATATACAGAAAAAAAGCGGACAACAGAGTTGTAGACTTTCCAGTCATGCATCTAAAGCTGCATTCTGGTAAAGTCCTACAACTGTGGTTTGTTTCTGATTCACAGTTTACAAACTTAATTGAAAATATTTATCATCTTATTTAAATATAATATTTTCTCATTTATTTAATTCAATGATTTTAACTAAAGAGAGCACGCGTAACGTATTCAATTCGTGCAGGTGTAGACCAACTGTGCTAGCGACTACGGTCACCACTAACTAAACTAATATTATTTCACAACTTACAGAGAACAAATCTAGCTTCTATAGTCGGTAGACTGGTGTACCCATGAGACTTAACGCACCAGGTACCAAGTCAACCAGAGAATTGAGTTCAAGACCCAGCCAGACTGAGTTACATTTATTTATATTTTAAATATTATTCATTTATTTAATTTTACTGCTCACCTGTCTATGACGTCAAAACATAGTAGGCAACTACGACTTCACATTCTGACTTCATTCAATAATTTGCCAATTAAGGGAGGTACGATTTTTATTGTTTTGAAAACCCCATTTTTTCCACCCCCTAGGTCGGTGGTTGGAGATATCAAAAAACTTTATGTAGATAAGTTTTAGACCATTATCCAAAGAATAGTAGGTAAACGAATTCAACCTTTTATTTAATAAGAAAATTATAGCAACTTTTTTTTTTTTTTTCAAAAGCCCCCATTTCCTCCCCCATGGTCCGATTTTGCACATTAACGAACTCAACCGAGATTTAGGGTCGTTTATTTATGAATTTGAAAATGATTGGCGCAAAATTATGGCAGTATCCCGTAGAAAGTGAAACATATAAAATACATACAAACTTTTGAACTAACTGTGGTTTTCAGGGCGTCGAGCCCCGGTTAGGTTGTGGGATATTGTGGGATATTGTACTTTGATGTAGTGGAATGGCTCCGGCTGGACAGTGTTTTTGCTCTCTGGGGTGGGCACCGCGGCGCCGGGTAAGTTTCGGTAGGGTTGGTAGGCTCAGCATCTTAGGGGTGTCGGTCTGTCCTGACAGGCGGCTT
>JAAAKQ030491332.1:0-11488 GCA_010016005.3 Zanna intricata
TCTGTGGGGGCAGTGAAAATTAAGTGTAATCTGCGCGATATGCAATGTTGAATATGTATTATCATTGGTATACTACTTCTTATCGGCTTTGCTTTGGGAGGATTACAGAAACGGATTTCTTCATACTTCATTCTTTTTACGAACGTTAGATGACTGTTATGAAGGGGCAAATGTTAAATAAATTTTCACGAAATTGCACTATTGTTAAAAAGTAATGAATGCCCTTAACCTTTTCTTTTACACTTATTATATTAGCTTCTGCTATTTTAAAATTTCATACAAACATTAGTAATTTTGTATGCATTTATTTTTGCGATAACCGTTGTTAATATATACACGCCATTTGAAAAGTAAAAAGATAACTTGTAAATAGTCACCTGTTTGGAAATTTTAAAAGGATCGTATACTTTGGAACTTAATTAATTTTTAAAAATTTTATTAAAATATTATTTCAGATTTTGACTTTCAGAATATACCGTTCAATTCGTTAACACGTTTTGTTTTCAATATAAAAAGCATAATATTTTCAAAGTGATTTGTTGTTTTCAAATACAAATTTATGAGGTAGTAATTTTATAATTACAAAGATTATTTAGATAGAATGCAAATGACTTTCAATGCAAATAAATGGTACTTTTTCAGTTTATGAATCTTACTAAGTGTTACTTAAATTTAATATTCACAATGGTATACTAATTTACGTATACAATTTTTACTGAAAACAAGAAGCCATACATAAAAAATATTATTTAAAAACGTAAAAGTAGGAGTTCAAATGTATAAATTTTGAATTCGTTTTAAACTGATTAAATACAATAATACAATCTGAAATAAAATATTTTATTTCTTATAGCGAAGTAATATTACTTACGAAATATTATAATTTTTCAGTTAATATTGAAGAACAAATTTTTTGTCTAATTTGACGGTGATGAACACTGAATTGACTTTGAAAGAAATATAAAAGATTGGCTATGTTGAAGACATTTGTATGTATATAAATATATTTTTTTTTTTAATTTGAGAAAAAATGAAGTAAAAACAACACTGACTTAGATAACTTAAGTTCTCATTAAGTAAAATATAGTACAATAAAAAAAATAATACTCTGTGAAGAGCGAAGATTTATAAAATATTGTTTTAAAAATGGAAGAAAGAAAACGAATAATTTATTTGTTATAAGATTCTTTCATCTATAAAATACTAACAGTAATAATAAAAAAATTAAATAAATAAGTCCTCCATTGTCAGGCTAATATATATTTTACTTTATTTGGACATTCGTATAATTTTTCTTAGAATTATAAATTGTTTTAATATGGTTTTTAATTTATTATTCAAAAATATTCTGAAATGTGCAACTGGCATTAAATATTCCATTTTACTGCATCTATATTATACTGGTACTGTATTTAAACTGCTGTTTTTGCATTTTCATATGAAAAATATATTCGATTTAAACCTAAATAATTTAAAATAAGCTAAAATTAATTACTGAGTAAATCAAGTTATGTTAAATAAATTATCTATAAACTTTCACTATGTAAAAATTTCATTTAAATATAGTTATCTACCATAATTAGCACCAATTACATTTAAATATCTATGGAATAATTTATTAGATGAATTATTTATTATATACTTTTTTTTTGTTTAGAGCCGTAACTGGTTTTTAATAGTTTGTAAATTATTCTAATTATAAAATGATTTTAATAAGAATTCAGAAATCCACTTTACTTCATTCAGAAGTTTACCTTTTAAAATTATAAAAATATTTTTGATTGTAAAATTAGTTTTTTGATTAAAAAAAAAGGATAGAGTATAGTAACATGCACTTGAGAAAAAAACCTCGTTGGAACAGATGTCTTAAGTCATTTTTACACGTATTAGTTTTTGTAAAATCACATGAAAAATATTTTACGATTTTATTTTTGAAACCATTAATTTATCATAACCAATTTTTCATACATTGTTTAGTTATGGAATCAGGTGGACTTATTTTTTGTGTAAATAGTTTTGTAAGCACCAACGTTGCTTTTTCCTCTTGAAAAATCATAACCTTAATAAATCATTGAAAATAATTTTTAAACCCTCTTAAATATATCAGATTGTAAGTTATAATGTAATCTTCAATAATATATAAAAACTAATAATAAATATAAAAAATGTAATTAATAAAAAATAATAATTTTAAAAGTTTGTTTGCTGATCATTTATGTAACAGCACCTTACAGTAGATGGAATTAGTTGATCAACCCAAATGTGAAGCAAGAATTATGTGTAATATTTATAGAAAATATATCGAGCTTAAAAACTACATTATTATTAATTTTTAATAACGTCTACTCTAAAGTAATATAGGGCTATTTGTTTTACTAGAACTCTTTCTAATTTTTCGTTTGAAGCAACCAGCGTAAAGTTCACTGTTTTCCTTGTGAGACTATACATTTCTTAAGGGATTTTTTCTCTTCAATTTATTGATCTAGGGAAATTTCCTTTTTCCAGGTTAATATCACGATGCGTTTGATTTTGTCTTTTACAATACTGGAAGTTCTGTTTAGTTTTTTTTTTAATTGGTATCCCCCATCGAAATGTTAAGAAAGTGGTATTAACATATTTTCAAAATTGTCATAGCAACATCATTTATAAAAATATTAGACCATCTATGATTTCATGGAAAAAACAAAATTAAACTCTGTATAAAATTTTAATATTTTAATGTAAAAAAAAAAGATATGATTTTTTTTTGTTTACATTCAGTAATTTTTTGATTGTTAATCCTTATTTGTTTAATTACACGCTTTAAAACAAGAAAATCAAGCTCTAACGGAAATGTAAAGTAGAATTCATTATTTTATGTAGTTTTTTCCATTTACAAGCTTTCTTCACAAAATATTTATTGTTATGAATGGTTGCGTATTTGAAAGATTAAAATTTTTATTTTTTTTGATATTCTTTATTTATTATTTTTTTTAGTTATTTTTTTTTATATTGTTTTTACATTGAAATTTCCAAAAAAACCAAAACTATTGCTAGTGAGTAGAGAAAATAATGTAGAAATTTTAATTTAAAATATAAAAAATTCTAATACTTAGTACAAAAACTTCCTACACGATCTACTGTGGATAGTGAAATATAGCCTGAATCGAATGCTGTGTTATAATTTCTTTGCGTTTTCTGACCTAAAAAAGAGTTGAAATACTTACTTTCGATAAAAGAAGGAGTGCTTTGGTTTTCATGACAGAATTAGTGGATCACTTAAGGAAGGGTCTGTTTGTTAGTGGAATATACTAGTTTTGTGTATGGTATGCCTTTAAAGTCTATTTTTTAAGCGTTAAATTCTTCTTTTGGACCGTGTTGGATCTTGGCTTGATGAGTTCATCTTTCTTGATTCCCACATTTTCTTCATTCGCTCACTGTTAGCCTTCTTTTGGTAGTCAATCCACTTTAAATCTGTTCCGCGTACCTATTTGTTCCATATATAATCTTTTCCCAATTATCTATCTTTTTCCTGAAAACATCCCTGGAAGAAGAGATGGGTATCTCTTCTTCCAGGATACCCATTTCTACCAGATTACTTCTGATTTCCTTAATTCAATTTGTTCTGTTTCTGAGACTCGTAAGACGATCAAAAATTCAATTTTGTCAGGCTATTTGTGTTCATCCTCTTTAGAGTTCATAAAATTTAGCTTTTCCTACCGCCTTTGTGAAAGTTTCCGTTTTCTTGTAGAGTTTCTTCTTCCTCTCCCATTTTCCTTCTTTATTTTTCCGTAGTTCCAAAATTTTTCGTAGTAATCTTCATTCCCGCTTTTTGATCTTCTTGATAACCCCTTTTCTGTTCATCGATAAACATTCAACGGCGTGTAATCCTTCTGGCCTGATGACAATGTTATAATGTCTTATCTTCGCTCGTATGGATATACTATTTTGATGTACTGGTTCTTCGTTATTCCATAGGTTTTCCATTTTCATAATCCGTGTTTGCATTGTCGTTTTATCCAGTCCGTTTGGTTGAATCCATTGTCCAAGATACTTGAAGCTGTTGTCCCAGATGTTCTTGCAATATCTTGTTGAAACAAGATATGGCAAGAACATCATAGTTTCTCAATCATTATCCGTGTGTCTTCTATGTTTGATGTCAAAAATGCTATCTTATCCGCAAATCCCACACAGTCTCCTTTTAGGGTTTTTCGGTCCCAGTTGTATTTCTTTGATATTGTCTTTTTTTAGGTTTTTCGGCCATTCCTTGATAATTTTTCCCAATACAACGTTAAAAAGCATTGGTGATAGTTTATTCCCTTCCTGTCTTGATGCTGAAAGCTTCGCCCATGAATTTAACTTTGGAGATTGTACATTTTAAAGTTTCTTCCGTAGGTTTGCCGGTCTTTCTGCCAATGTCAAATTCCTCCAAAAAGTCGTAAATATTTTAAATTATATTATACCATCGGTTATACAAGATTTGTTCAATTTCGGAAATTTTGTCCATTATTTAAAAATCTTTCGCCCAAGGCTGATGAATTTTTTATCTCTGGAATTATCAAATACTAAATAACCACCCGGTGTCTTGAGAATCATTCTGAAAATTCAAACCCCAACATAAGGGTAAACAGACCTTTTCTTAGCAGTGAGACTTTATGGCGTGAACCGTACTGCCGGATTGTATGGAAGTTCATCGATGAAGTCGCTTCATTCAACTACCTCTACTGAAGTTTGGATGCCGTAACGCTTCCATGAAACTGGATCCAGTCAGCTGCTAAATATTTTTTAGAGGCCATAATATTTTTTTGATATTGTTATATAATATATTTTTCAGTATTGTAATCTTGTTCAGTTCATTTTACTTTCACTAAAACCTGTTTTAGTGGTTAGTGAAGGTGGAAACTAATTAATACCAAGAGTTCCCAGGAATGATTCCATATCTATGCAATTTTGACTCAGCAGAAGAATCATTAGAGTTAACCAAAAATACAATGAAATTTATAATTATTTTATAGTTAAATTTATTTTATTTCGTATAAAGCCTATTTTAGTTGTTAGATTGATGTGAGGGTGGACGCTAGTTAATATTATAGTTAATAAATGTTCGCAGGAATTCCGTGTCTACATTATTGAAACCCACAAAGAAAAATATTAGTTAACAGCTAACTCAATGAAATTCCGACGTAGTTGATAAAATTTACATTCAGATTTTCCTATATTTTACAAATTAAGTTTTTTTATTTTTAAATCTCTGAAATCCTACTATAATAATTAGTTTTGAAAATTGATGTATGGTTTTCAAAATGTTACCAACATAGTAAAATGTATATGATTTTCGCTATGTTTTTGGAATGAAAGAGAAAAATTTATTTACAGAATTTTACTCTTATTTAGTTTACTAAATTCAAATTCATAAAATAATATTTTAGTTATCAAATTTATAATTTTCATAATACTATATTTTTATTTATATAGCTACATATATAATCGATGAGTAATGTTAAGAAGGCATACTTGTTTTAAGGTTTACGATAAATGTATTTATATTATAAAATAAAATATTAGTAAGTGCATTAACATTATCTTTTTAATGCAGCTAAAACGAGTCGCTTTGCTATACCACTACATTAAATATTACACTGTAAACATTTAATGATACTGGTTTTATATAAATTGGAAGCTGTTATTTAATTTTTACTGTTTCATTATATTCTTATAGAAGTATAGACATTTAAAAAGATTTGAGTGGAGTTAAGGAGTAAAGAAGAAGCTGCGAAAATGGCAACGTAATGGCTCGGTCATGAAATGAAAATCAGTGAAGTAACTTAGTTAAAAGTGTTTTTGCATTTAATAGAGTGACAGCAGATAAGTGGATCTCAAGTTCCAAGTTAATTCCTTTCCTACATACAAGATGTTCTTTTATTCTTTACGTTAGGTTACTGTATACTATTTCTCTGTTTATCTCTATCTACACCCTTATATTAAAGTTCCATTAATGATATACATATTTTACTTGTTATTTTCTATTTCTTTTGTCTTTAATTGTATGTATATATATTTAATTCGTTTCATAGGTATTTATTCATCGCAAAATATCAGCTCTTTATCATTCATACGTCAGTAACTACGTATCTATAAATATATGTATTTCTGTCATATTTATCAAAAATTAAATAATATACTTTATTATTATCAGCGGTTTGCAATTAGCGGTCGATGTTCTGTCGGTTAAGTATTTGCATATTAATGAAGTACTTTAGCTTGGTACTTCTTAATCTTGTTTAAATCAAAGGTCGCTATGTAATTAATGTTTTACTTACGTTGCACTTTAAGAAATATTAATAATAATTACATTTCACTTTTAAGTATTTGTTTAAAAAATTACAATATAGATTTGTATGTTGTTTTAATAGTAAATAAAATGTTAAATCGTTAAAAATAAAAGGTATATCAGTTTCATGTAATAAGCGTTTTAATGGCTTCACCAAGATGCAATTCGTTTCAAAAATCTTCCTAGATGATGTAAATTTTTATTAAAAAAATGTTACATAAGATGAAATGGATTAATATTAAGAATTTTTAATTATTAACAGTAAAATGTAATAAATGGAAAAAATTCTAATACCATTTTACGAAATAAAAATTGATCTAATTACGAAAACATTGACCATTATTATACCAAAGAAGTTATAATTTTTTTCCTGATTAAATTTTTTTAAAAATCATTCTTCACATTTTGTCAAAATATAACCTAAGGGAAAATCTCAAATTAATAACTTGTTAACCTGAATACGGAGGACGCAAAGAGAAAAAAGAATTAAGAAAACTTTTTTTTAGCTTAATATTAGCAATAATCAAAATTTCTTATAAATTAGTTAAGATAGTGTGCTGTTTTTTTTAACTTTCAAAAATCCTACTTTAACTTAAAATATTGAAAGTATAATCCATACTGTAATACCATAAGTTATGGCGGAAAAACCTACATTCGAATTTATTTATATAAATATTTTAGTGGATTACAGATACCATCATTAAATTGTAAAATGTGAAGAATTTAATATACTAATGTACAACTTATACGGTATTCTGAACTTTGTTGATGAATGCTCGCACTTCATTTTTTAAACCAGATGTTCTGGCTGGTTGCCGCCCTCCGTAGCCGAGTGGTAGCGTCTCGGCTTTTCATCCGGAGGTCCCGGGTTCGAATCCCGATCAGGCATGGAATTTTTCACACACGATACAATTCGTTCATCTCATCCTCTGAAGATATAACCTAACGGTGGTTCCGGCTTCAGATTTTATGAAAATAAAGGGATAAAGAATACATTCGTATTTTTCAGGGTTATAAATCCTTAGGTAGAGTCCTTGCCTGTCTCCATTGTCCTTCTGTTTCTGAAATTCTTGATAGATCTATTTCCTTTCAGTTCATATATAGTTTTTAATCATTTTCGTCCCCTTTATTTATACCTTATTACTGATCCTTCTAGCACTGTGTTAATCAACCCTTCTCCTCTCGAGTTACGTCCCAGTCAATCAGCTTTTCTATTCTAAATGTTCTGGTTAAGCTTCTATTCTCGTTCTCTACTTCTTCTATTACATGTTCAGTTTGAACACGCTTCTTAATTTTCTTCAACTCACTCCATTTCAAATGTCTCTAGCCTTTCATTTTCCTTTTATGGTAATCTCTATTTTATATCCACACTGCAGTACACTATAAATATAACGTTAATGCAGTGCTTCAACCTATTACACTTAATACTTAAATATCAGTGAATGAAAGGAATACAATTTATCGATACTTGAATCATTTGAACATAGTAATGGTCGTTTGTAATTATTTTATCTTTTTTTTGTGTTATATTATAATGAAGAATACAAGAGTTTTGGAACTTCTGTTTTCAAACAACGATTCCGTAACACTTAAAAAGTTTATTTCTTTGTTAAGAAACATTTTTTTAGGTAACAAACTGCAAAGATTTTGGTAATAGTGTAAGACAAATAGAATTTTATTCCCGCATTTTAATAATTCTGTTGGGTTTTTTTAAGGATCTGCAATGAATGAATGAAATAAAATTTTAATAATTTTATTTTATTGAGCAGATATATTGATAACGTAAATTAATATTACACGTTAAAAAAAATCAGAAACGTATTTATTATTTCAACAGATTTTTGTTGTTTAAATAAAAAGTATAAAGTTATATTTTTAACTTCTTTTATTCTTTTTTAATTAAATAGCCGCTTATTAATTTATAAAAAAAACCTAAAAATATAAAATTGAAAAATTTTAAAATAAATTTTTTTATATAGCAAATATGATGGCTTTTATTATCATTAATTTTATATTACCTTTCAATAAAAGTGATATTTTAAGTCCTTCTTTATGAGGAATAATACTAATAAAAGTTTATTTCCAGCAATTTAAACGATAAACTAATAAAATACTTTTCTTATTTTATTAACGATATAATTGTTAATAAGTATGGTGAAATCTTTCTTTATAAAATATATAATTTATTTAATTCTACTGTCATTAAGAATATGTATAGGTTACCAATTATAGTATTTTTCTCTCCCTAAATATTAACTGCATTGAGATTTATCAACATTTTATAAAATAAATTCTATCAGTATTTATTTCCATAATCTTCCATAATGTAATGGTAAAATACAATCCTATTTCTACGCTTTAATTTCTTATACAGATTTTTAACGCGCTATACAAATTAAACTTATAAAATTATACTAATACTAGAAAAAATTGCATCAGATTGTATAATATCGGAAGAGTTTACTTGATTTTAAGTTATATAATGAGACCTTTAGAGTAAATTCAAATACTTAATAATACAAGCATGTTTATAAAGTAAGTAAGATACCTTTCCTAAGGCTATTTTAACAGTGCAGCAGGTCATCCTTGAAATTCTCTAGCCATAACATTTCTAAAACACTTCTCACGAACAGTGAAAGTTTATATTAACTTTTATTTTTTATAGACCAATAAGTATCTACATTCCATTTTATTTGTGGGAAAGTACTACAGTAAGGTAATTTAATATATATATATATATATATATTATTACATTATTTTTATTGTTTTGTTACAGGAAACATTGATTCATTCTCTGCTCTATAAACAAAGGTCAACAAGGTAAGTCGAAAAATGTTTTATTGTTTTTATTTTCTTATCGTTGGTTGATATTAAACAGAAAGGAAAATTTTGTAACGTATTTATTTAATATTAGCTCTTTTAAAACACCAATTTCTACTAAGAATTTCATACTGAAAATTCTACTGAGCATCGAACAAAATATTTTACGAAATGTTTGATTTTTTATGTTTAATTACTTATTGAATTACAGCATATAAAACTCAACAAAGAATATTACTTTTCTTGTACTTTTAATACTTATTTATTACTAAATTTTTTAAATTTATCAGCGATATCTATTTTTTCTCGTTCCAACATTCTTCTTACTTTTACGTCATAGTAAAATTTCCAACACCAACTCTTTATTTATTCCCTAATTTAAGATTAGTTTCCAATAATAGTTAGAAATAGTTACTATTTCCTTACGTACGTATCTCGCATAACTCAAAAACGATTAACCGTAGAATGTTGAAATTTTAGATTTAAGACTTGTAACATCTGGTTCAGCACCTCCCCTTTTGATTGCAATCAACTGAACCAATAGTGTCAAAAGAAGACTAAAATACTAAAAAACTGAATTTTGGACTTTTTCTTATCTGCAGTAATAAGCCCTCATTAAGTGATCTTCAACGATATATCATAAGTAATACTTATTTTCTTTGGTTTCAGAGTTATAGACAAAAAATGTTTAATTAATAAAATATTTGGATCTTATAAGGGGAAGGTCACATCGGTTTGAATTCAATCTCATTTCCTTTTACTTTTTTTTTTTTTTTTTAAATATATTGACTTATTAACCTCTAATTGATAAATATTTTACAATAAATAATAATTCAATAACAATAAAAAGAAAAAAAATGAAAAAAAAAAAATTAAAAGTTATTAATAAAATAAAATTTTATATACTTTTAAAAATGTGTATGTAATTTAATAGGTGTACAAGGAAGTCATATAGTGTACATATCAGATTTTTGTGAGTGATTTTATGAATAAAAACTTAATCTTTATTTATTTATTTATTCACTATTTTTTAAAGGTGTATCTTATTTTAATTTAGTTTCTATAGAATAACAGTGATTTACGCTTCACAAACAGAAATAGCCGACCTGGATATAATTTACCTTATATAGTGTCATATATAAGTAAAGAAATGAAAGTAAAAAATGTAATAGAAATAATGTAGGCTCTGCTCATTACTTAATAAGGTGTCGTTAAGAATAAAAAATAAAATTATTTTATCAAAAACTTGAACTAAAATTCTACTTCTGCTTTAATCATAACATATTAATTCGTAATCAGAACTATTATGAACAAAATATGATAATATGGTATTATGTTAGGTGAAAAATATTAATATTCGTTAATGTAATAACCAAGCAGTGTACTACTGCTTGGACTGTATGCTGAATAAAAAACATATTTATTGATCTTCTGCGCACACATTCCTTTTATTGCTAAAGATCATCATTATTAATTGCTAGAAGTCAAAAATCAATCCCACTATTAAAAAAAAAAAAAAATTCCTATTCTCTTAGAAATGAAGTAAATGGTTGTTTTTAATTTTAAATGGCTCCATATTGAAACTTACAAACGGAAAGTTTTTATATTTAAACGGTAAGTATATTTAAATTATTTGGTTAATTATTAAAAATAATTAATAAATTATTTGATTACATGGTTAGCCTAAATAGAAATGTAAATCCCTTTGCTTTGAATCTGCTAGATAACATGGGGATGACATTAGACGATTGAAAAAGGTTCACGTGCTGGATCTTATAATGGTCGTTAGACATTGTAAATTTTTTCCCCCGACAGTACTTCTTGTTACTATTTTTTTTTAGTGTTGTCCTGCTGTTTTTTTTTAATGTTTTGTACTGTTTTTTTTACTGTTGTCTATTGTTTTAATACTACTACTGTTTAACACTGTTTTATTCGTTCGTTTATATACCTGTCTTAATCTTCTACTTGATAAAAGACAATACTTGCAGAATGAGGGTGTTGGACATGGAGATGTGAACATATGTTAGTCGATAGATAGGACAAGTTGTAAAACCCAGTGGTGATCTTACTTTCGACATAATGAGTGTTCATTTGATTTTACTTGTGAGATTCATTAACATAAACGATTCTGTTTTTATAACATTTTACTGTTTCTTTTCGTGAGGGTCACCATTGGATGGCCCTCTGTCATGTGATATTTTTAACATATTAATTTCCCTGAAGAAAACATATTGTAAATTTTTGCTCTATAAAAAAAAAAGCAAAAGGTTTATCATCAGCAGTTATTTGTATTTAGCTTTGAACTATACTTTGTCATATTAATATATGTACAAATATATGTTATATTTCTATATATAA
>JAAAKQ030491354.1:0-21360 GCA_010016005.3 Zanna intricata
TTCATTCACATTCATACATATTATTCTCATTCATGCTCTGAATTAATACCTTACGGTAGTTCCAGAGGCTAAACAGATAAAGAGAAAGGATTCATAACCATGCACAGATTGGTTTGAATCCAATTTTATATACATGTATTTTTTTTAACTTAAATATATTGATTTATTAATAATTATTAACCTTTGTAAAACATTTTGAATTAAACTTAAAAGTACATAAAATTTTATTTACGAATAACTTCTGGTTTTTTTTATATTTTTTCAATCAAAAGCAAATAATTATTAACAAATCAATATATTTAAATTAAAACAAAAAAAAATTAAAAAAAAGAAAGAAAATTAAGTTGGATTCGAACCAATGAGACTTCACGTTGTAAGATCCTAATATTTCATTAATTAAAATTTTATTTGGCTATAGTTTTGGAACCATAAGTACCGCTTAAGATATATCATTGAAAAGCACTCAGTGAGGGCTTATTACTTCAGTTAAGAAAATCCAAAATCCAAAGTTTTTGGAATTTGGGCGTTTTTTTTGGATATTTTGGTCCAATTGAGTGGAATCAAAAGGGGCCCAACTAGATGTTACAACAGTCCTAAATTCAAAATTTCAACATTTTATGGCTTGACATACATTTGGCTTTCAACATTTTATTGTTTTTGAGTTACAGCATTTCATGGCGAAACTAATGAAATGTATATTTCATTCAGATTTCTGTTGAAATCTGAAAACTGAAATTTACAATATTTCCTTTAGTTCGTACAGTACTACTTCACAAGTAAAGGTAAAGTAAAAAGAAAAACTGTTTTAACTGTTGAAGGTAAATGTAGTTGAACTGAAGCATAATTAAAGTGAACACAGAGATGACAAAATGGGGGAAGAAATTATTTTCATGTAAGACTATTTTCAAAGAATATTTGTGCAAATTGAGGAACAAATTGTAAAAGTAAAAATATCTGCTCCTTGTTGAATATTTTTTCACTGTATTTCAAAACTAACTAATCATATGACTGTTCTAGATAAAAGGTGAGTTAATAAAATTTACATAATTCCATAGATGTGAATGATTATTACATGGGTACAAACACTACAGAAGATAACACGCAAGAACTTTTCTTCAAAATAAACAATTATTTTCAGATTTATAAAAATAATTTTCTTTTATAATTAGTACAAAGTGAAGAAGTTCAATAGTTAATGGAATAAATACCAAAAAGTGCTCATTAATCATGTACACAAAGTAAAAGAAGGAAACTAATGCACATTTATACTCTTAAACAATAATCATTAGTGGTTTTAAAAGTAGTTCAAGAAAAAATATATGTATTAAATACAAAAGTGAAATATAAGAAAACAAACTTCTGATAAAACAAAAATAAAGTTTATCTGTATTTATAAAATAAGAAATCTATAAAAAAGGAAATATAAATTCTCACTATGAGAAACCCATACAGAAAGCAAAAGTTTAGCAAACGAAACAGTATACCATTATTATTAAGTTATTTTACTAATTACATTTTAGATGCTGAAGATGACTGTTTAATGATTGAAATGCACACTTACTTCTTTATTTTTATATTGTGTTTACAATTCTTGAACTTACTCTATGTTGTTTTATGATAAATAGAATATTATTTTTTATTAATAAACAGAACCTACCGTAGCAAGTTTTTCTATATAATCATCTGGAGCTCCTAGTGATGCTAAGCCAATTTCTTGAGAAAACTGAGCAAACTCTGGGTCAGCAAATAAAGGTACATGACCTAGAAGCTCATGACATACATCTGGTTCTGGAGTATAATCTGGTGCATTAGAATGTCTTACATATTGTGTTGAATGGAATACTCTGAATGCAAGTCCTGCAAGGAAATCACGAGATGATAATAATCCAGCAACTGGTCTTAAAGCGAAACCAGTACTATCTGTAAAAAAAGAAAAAGAAAAAATAATTACAAAAACAGTAATCTGCTGGTGTATAAAAACACTTGGAAAACCACCTTATTCCTCACTTTCATTAGTAAATCTCTTGGAGTTCACTAAAAGAATATGTATGTATGTATGTAATAGTTTAGTCAGCCTCCATGGTGCGATTGGTACGTCTCAGCCTTTCATCCGGATGACCCGAGTTCAAATCCTGGTCAGACATGGCATTTTCACTCATGCTACAAATCATTTATCTCCATCCTCTGAAGAAATACCTAATGGTGATCCCAGAGGTTAAAAAAAATAAATAAATAAAATGTATGTAACGGCAACAAATCAAAGACATCATAGAAAACTAAATACAGTTTAACACATTTATCTCAGTCTTTATCTCCAGTTTTCATTTACATTTGCAAGTATTAATTAATTCAGTAAAAGACTGTTATGAATTTATAGTTTTATTTGAACTATCGGGGATCTACATAACCTACATTCCAGATTTTAACACTGTACTTGATAACCATATGAAATAACTAATTACAATCAAGTGTGGCACTATAGTTTATTGGCATTTCATTCTTATTTCACTATAGCAAAATTAGATTATAATCATATCTAAAATAGTGCTATTACTTGTCTTATTTGAGTAACCTCATAAAAATGTTGCACTCAGTTGAATTATAACATTAGCTATGAGTATAATAATTACAGATTTTTTCTATTTTTCTTTTCATGACAAAATGAAAATTATTTAAAACTAAGCTTTTTAAATAAAGTAGAACTAAAAAACTACTACTAAGCAGAACAAACAAAACTAAATTTAATACATCAGTTAATGCTGTTGCTATCAGTTTTTTCTGTAAGTCAGGTAGATATATATCTTAAATCATGGATACCAGTGTTCTTTGATGGTTTGGGTTTCAATAAATCACACATCTTAGGAATGGTCGACCTGAAACTGTAAAAGACTACACTTCACTTACATTCATACATATCATCCTCATTCATTCTCTGACATAACAGCTTATGGTGGTTCTGGATGTTAAACAGAGAAAGAGAGAGGTAGATACATATTTAGAATATAGTCAAAAAGTGTGATAGGATTTCCATTGTATCTGTTCATTTAGTACTGTTTTATTGTATTTTTTTTTTTTGTATTTATATACTTCATAATGTTCAAAGATAACGTATATTAATATTATGAGATATATATATAAACAATGATGTAATAACTGGAAAAACACAAATCAAATCCAAGATAATTACTGACCACATTCAAAGTGCAACTTAATAACTTAAAAACTACCAGCAAAATCATAGCTGATGTCGTAGTAAGAATAACTGCATGAGTTATTGAAGATGACTACAAAAGCTTCTGAAAACATTAAGACTAATTTAGCTCAAATTCTGAACACAAACCAAACTAACATCAACTAATGGATTTATTGGCACGGTTGATTAAATGTGAATAGAAGATATGGTGGAATGGAAGAAGTCTAACAAATTCATTAACCTTGGTTCAAGTTCAATATCCAGGTAGTAAATGCTGATCACATCAAAGGATATTTGTTGACTGAAGTAAAAAGTGTTGGCTGTTGGGAGTGAAGTTCAGTATTGGCTTTCAATGGTATGAATAATTATAGTCATCCTCGACAAACTCTCTTCAATACATTCTATATTTTTATTATTTATTTATTAATGTATTTTATTACAGTATTAGTTACTGTATTTATTTATCATTCATGCAGGGAAATAACATAATTTCCTTAGCATTAATTGAATTATGTAGAAAAAAAAACTTTATGGAAACTGACAAACGATGATTAAAGAAGTAAAGTTAATAGGAATTAAACAATAGTTGACATTAGTCAATTGTTATGGTGCAATTCAACTACTTGTATGTGAAGAAAAAAATAAAAAGAAGAATGTGAATTATGGGATCTCAAGCTTTAAAAAATGTTATAAATCTTTCTCTCTCTATCTGTTTACCCTCCAGAACTACCGTTAAGGTATTACTTCAGAGGATGAATGAAGATGATGTGTATGAATGTGAATGAAGTGTAGTCTTGTACAATCTCAGGTTGACCATTCATGAGAAGTGTGGTTAATTGAAACCCAGAAATAAATAAATCTTTCTGGTTTGCTTTAAAAATCATACTGTTCTTGATGGGAAAATATGACTGCAGTACAAAACTAAGAATAAGTAAATCAGCTCAGTATAAAATGAGAAGTACTGTACAATTTCAACACTTACTAACATATGTCAATGGATCAATTGACACCAGAGGGTTGAATAAATGTGTACAGCACTCCCTACACCAATCTATTGGCAATTAGGACTTGATTGAACAGGGTTTTCTATATTGGTTGACCTTGGTTTGTTAAATGTGTATAGTGAGTCTACAGATTCATAATTTTTTTTTTTTAACCTTTATCTTAAAATAAAAGGTACTATAGTCAATTTATAAACTGTTCAGTCCTTTTTTTAAACACAATACATCATTGATTAAAAAATCAGACTTTTAACATTATTTGATAGATTCTAAAAGCATATGGCTGAAAAGATTATAAATGATAAAGGCCCAATCCAAATGGTAGTTTGGATTGTGTTGAGAGGGATAAAGCAACTAAATAAACAAATTACACATTAAATAAACTTCATATTCAACTAGCGTAATTTGTATGATTGTATAACAGTTCAATTTTTAATTTGAAAAAAATAGAATTAACCTAAGTTAATATTTTTTTAAGGCTTTTAAAATTTGACTTTTTAAAATGTACAAATTTTTAAAGGCGTGTATAATGATAACTATAAGGACATTTTATAAGGATAATTATAGACCATGAACATTAACCAAAACAAGTATTAGTCTTATCCAAATATTTATTTCAGTAACAGCTATCCCTTAGATAGGGGAGAGGAGGGATTATTCTGGATGAACAGTTTGTAATTTGGTGTGGTATTGCAGCAAAGTTCAAGATATGGACTCTCACCTGTTCTTAGTCTGTTCTGTTCTTTTCTCACCTTTCTTAAGGAAACCTATATCTTTTTTCAAACAGCTGTTTAGTATTTAAAGGCAAAGCAATTCATCACAGCAGAAATTTTTGAGCTGCCTTCCCATAATCATTGGTCAACAATGTGATGCTCCCATCCTGGGTAAATGTACCTCAATCTCCTACAGAATTGTGGGCAGAATGGCTATCATCTTGATACTAATCCACTGTTTCAAAGGGCATTTAGCTCCTTTGTATCGACTTTTGTCTTTTTTATTATCCTTCTTAGGATATAATGTCTCACTATCCATTTCTTCTTATACGCTTAATTTCTGCATATTATGGTACTAAGTAAGTTTAGGTTCTTTGTTTCCAAAGGATTCGAACTAGAATTTTTTACGTTTTTAATATTTGTGCAACTTGCCAGGGCAGCTCTGTTGGCTTCATTCGGCTAGAAAGAGCAATAGATTTTAACTGGTGCCTAGAGCGGGCCAGAACTTCTCATCATTTGCACATTTTACCTTATACTTGATTCTTTTTTTCCTGAATGGTCTTTAGTAGGATTCGACTAGAAATTCAATGATTCACGTAAAAGATGTGAAGTTCTCTTTTAGTTAATGTCCTGGTATTTATGTGATTTGACTTAGAGGGAATTTCATTTCTTATTTGGTAGCTATATAAAAATGTTAAATATTGGAGTAATGGTGCTGATTATGGATGTAAACCTGATTTTTCTTCTTAAAAGATTTGCTCAGAACAGAAAGGAATGGAGAATAACTAATCAGTCAATGCCTACTGACTAAAAAATAAAATTGAAAAACCAGTAAAGAATATTTTCAGGGTCTAATTTTGATTCAACATTATTTAACTGTTATAAAAACTAACAACTATAAATATAACAGAAATAATATGTTAGTATGTTTATTTATAATAATTACAATATTTTTTGACTATTACAGTAATAATTTTTCCAATGACCTTAACAATCATGTCTAAAAAAAAAAACTAAAATAATTTATTTAAGACTTAATGTGATTAATATTAGGATTCAATGAAACAAATAAGCTGGGGTCATAATAAAGATCATTATAGATTGTATTGCAATACTAATTAATTAAATAATTAGTCATAATAATAAATTTATTACTTATTCTGTTCACTTACAAAGTTTTATGTGATCATAACCACTAAGTTTAATACAGAAACCAATTTAATCTGTATCAAAAGTTAAACTTTATTTATAAACTTGTAATAAATTATTCTGCTTATTAATTTCAGGTTATGAAGGAAACATAAAATATTGTGATTTATAAAAATAATTTGACACTTAAATTAGGTCAAGTTCATAATTTATAACCCTGTCTATATAAATACATTATTGAGTAATCTTGTTACAGCGTAATATGTGACAGTCTACAAGTTCATGGTTAGATGTTTTGAAATTTATGTTTTTTCTGAATAGAGCAATATTCTGATCTTGGGTCATTAAAAAAATAACAAAAACATATTTTTTGGTCATTCCTTCTCTTTTAATATGCAATGACATATTTTCATTTATCAAACCATATAAACTTAAGAATATATAAACAATGAAATAAGTATTTAGTTCATATATATAACCTTTGAAAATGTTTTAATATAATACTGAATGATTCTTTGAGCCAAGTTCATTATGGTTCATGTCCAAAAACAGAACTTAAGGTAGCTAGTTGTAATCGGGTATGTGACTGCAATTATCAAGAGGTAATGAATAAATAATAATTTTTTACCAAAAATATTTTTGATAATTATAAGTAAGTTATCTCACTGTTGTAAATGGTTTCATCCATTATTTATAACATAAATAAAAATTGTTTTTTGTAAATAGGGCTCTAAATGTTGAAAGATATTTTTCTAAAGTTTAATATTCTTTCACAGTTTCTTTTATCCTTTATTCATTTTTTCACAATATTTATATATGTACTTATTGCTGACCTATTTTTACTATTATGTTACCTTTATTCTTACATATTTTGATGGTCATTTGGGTAGTGTTAATTTTATGTTCTGTTTGTATTATTTAATCCAATGCTTAGTTTTTTTGCTGTACAATTTGTAAAAAAGTTTTTATATATCTCTTTTAAAAATTTCATGATTTTTTCATAGATCAGTGTTGTATAGCATTTTAATTTTGTTACTTTTGTTATTTGGACAATAATAACCTATTTGGGAACAAAAAATACCCATTTTATTCCTGAAAAAAAGGAACAAAAATAATTTTTAAAAGAAAATAAGAAAAGGTAAGCATTAAACAAAATTTATATCGAGGACTATTTTAATGAAATTTTAAGGATTATTAATTAAAGTAATAATAGAGTAATCATTTGATATTTTCAGGTGTAATTACCTAATAAAATATATCTTTATATAAAGAATTAGTTTTATCCTCATAACAATAAACTGAATTTGTGGATTGCATGCTAAGAGTTCATAGTAGTGCAATACTTTAAAGTAAAGTTGTAGAGTGAAACATGAGATTTAAATATTGTGTTATTTTGTGATCCTTTTGTTTTTATTGTCGAGATTAACAACGATTATTATACTCAAACATAATAAATATTTATTTTATTACAAGCTTTACATGTTTAACATATTCTAAATTATTTATTAGAAGCTATTTTTTTTAGGTTTTTCATGTTTGAAAAAAGGACAGGAATAATATTTTTATATACGCAAAGATTGATTTTATAAAAGAATGTTTTCAGTACATCATGCAAGTAATCCATGAACCTTATTTTTAGGAGCTTTATAAATATACTACTCGATGAATTCTAAACAAATGAAATGATCTTATTTTTATTTTGTGCTAAAATTCATTCACATATCACTTTTTTTAACTTTCATTTTCTAAGCTATTTGTTTAATTTAAGTGATTAAATTTATTTTTATTTATTATAATAATTTAATAGAAAGAATAATAATAATAATATAATAATTTTAATAGAAAGAGCTGACAATAAAAATTATTACGTTTGAACAGTCAAAAGGAAGGTCAGGTACTGGTACTGCAGGTCAGAGATATAAGCCTGCCTCCGTGGCCGAGTGGTAGCGTCTCGGCTTTCATCCGGAGGTCCCGGGTTCAAATCCCGGTCAGGCATGGCATTTTTCACATACGCTACAATTCATTCATCTCATCCTCTGAAGAAATACCTTAACGGTGGTTCTGGTTCCGGAGGTAAAAAAAAAAAAAAAAACGGTTGGAGATATAAGCCCACCAACTGGTTTAGTGGTTAATGTGACATCACAAATCAGCTGATTTTGAAGTCGAGAGTTTCAAGGTTCAAATCCTAGTAAAAACAGTTACTGTTGTACGGATTTGAATACTAGGTCGTGAATACTGGTGTTCTTCAGTGGTTTCAATTAACCACACTTCTCAGGAATGGTCGACCTGAGATTGTACAAGACTACACTTATTCACATTCATATATATAATCCTCATTCATCCTCTTAATACCTTATAGTAGTTCTGGAGCTAAACAGAAAAAAAGAGAGGTCAGGAGATATAAATACTGCTAGGGACCAGCAGCATGAAGTTAGAATTTTCAAGTTTGATTTTTGTGCAGTGTGTGATAAAAAGTAGTCACAATAAGATTTTGTTACAAATAAGTAAAGCTTGCAACACAAGTATTCAATTTTGAAACAAGGAGCTGTTAAGTGAGTTATTTGTGGAAAGAAGTGAAAATTACAGAATTCTATTAATTAATTCTTTTGTAAACAGTAGAAGTGAATAATGCTTGCAGAAGGTGAATTGTATGAGTTGTAGATTTTTCTATTGGTATGGTTATTGTTAATTCAATATTAGCTTCTGTTAGTTATTTTAAAATGTTTAGTAAATCAAAATTTTATTTTGATAAGGAATGTATTTTGAATGTGTTGTAGTTAATATTTTTTTATATATTATAAATTATTTAAAAGTAATAAATTGTATTTATAAAAAGTTTTTTCATGTGTTAGTATCCTCTTAATATCCTTGTCAAACCGTGAACAAACAACAATATATACATACTCTAGAAAGACTAAATGCAATTGAACTTAAGGAATGTTCCTTCTTAGGAAAAAGAATTCTAATAAAGAGATGAGAATATATATATATATATATATATATATTATACTTCATTTTTTTTTCTCATACAATTTTCATTCACACAAAATAATGAACTAATATTATTTTTTGTCAGCACTACAATTTATATTTTCATCAAAATATTTTTCTATATGTGTGTTTTTTGTTTGAAAAAGACAGCTAACTTATGGTAATCATAACACTTATAAACTGAAAAAATCTTATTGTTCAATAGTAAATTTCATTTTGTGTATATAAAAACAGTAAAACCTCTACTCAGGTTTCTGTTTTCACTTTATATTATGTCAACATAGTCTAGTCTCTTGGTTTATAACAAACTAATGAAAGATACATTTCAAAGTTACATTGTTTAGAAGTACAGTATATTTACACAATGCAGTATGTTTCACTATATGTAATAAACAATGTATTAAATTTTCCTTAATTTCAAAAAATTATTAAGATTATAAAGCCAAGCAGACCTACTGAAACTTGAGTATGGAACACAGTAGAATTAAATAACATGTTATGCAAATTCTCATTCTTATTATACACAGAAGGTAATTAACAAGTTAAAAATTTTAAATTCTTTATTATTTTTCTGATTCTTGATCTTTTAAGAGGAGGTCTTTAGGTTTTGACAAATTGAGATTTTAGAATTTCCAATATTGGAGGAATAAGCAAGTAAGTAAGTTTGCAATATTGGAATATAAGTAAAACATCCAATTTTGGAGATTGTACACTATAGCATTATATTATTTATCTGGCCATCTCTTTTTCATCTCATTTTCTCTCATGTTTAGTTCTGCATTTTAACTAAAATTTCAATTCTTCATAAATTCAAACCATAAGTATTATAAAAAATTGTACTAAAATTTCTGGAAGTTAAAATGAATTATTTGTAAAATGTTTAAAATATTACAAAAATATTTATAAATATTTACAAGTTATTTAGAATTTCATACAACATAAAAAGTTGCAATAAATATCTCAGTCAAGAGCGGTCTGTTACTGGTGCTGCAGACTGGATTCAATGATACAACCGAGAAGGACACCTTTTTTAGCTTGCAATCCCCGCAAACCCTTCCTAGATATAAATGCATCTAGAAGAAATAAATTTTTTTTTCTTCAATCTTTTTCAAACACTTTCACATTCCACTAACTGGAATAAGGTGATTACCCCTTGCAAACTTGAATGTTGCTATATCAATTGTAAGAACTAAACATCCTCTTTTCCAACCAAGAAATGAAAAAACCCTACAACAGGCAGCGACAAATGTAGAAGAAAATCTCAGTAGTCACCCCATGGAGGAGAAAAAAGGCCTGTACTTTCCCCTGTGTCGCTCTTTTCAGGACCATAGGATAATTTAAGGTGTATTGTTTGTAAATTATTTACACCCGGTTTTATGGAAAGGCAGGCTAAAGAGAGAAGAAAGAAGTAGCCACTATGGATTGAACCCAGCCCAGCTTGAACACAGCTGAAATGCAGTGATGAAGACAGCCCAAGTGAAGAAAGCTTCCCAACTATGTTTCACCAACCTAACACTCACTTTTCATGACCCTTACAATTATTTCACTGCCAGCACATGTGACTCCCTCCAGTGAGGGGAGTGGATTGCATCCTCCAACAACTAGGGATCTCCAAGAGGAACACTTCTGCTAGGCTAGAAGGTTTTAGCACCGAAAGGATCTCAGGCTACAGACTGAAGGGAAATCACACCAGAAAAACAAAGCACATACATGGCTAGTCTCCCAAGGTAGTCCCAGTAAATATTTCAATCTGGTCTAAAGGATAGGAACTCAATGCAAAATTCCACCCATTAATAAAACCAACTAAAATATAACTGCCTGATGAAAAGAAAGATAACATCAAGGGAAACTTTTGTCTAGACTCTGCGATGAGTATGGAAATACATAAATCTCCCCACTCCCTTGGGTCTGTTTCATTCCAGCCAAGAGAATTAACTTTCTTGTTTGAGACTAATTAACCTCTCAAAATAGTAATTTAAGGTTACGTCTTTCTAACCTCTCTCTCTCTTTTAGAGTCATAATTCATCAACTAACTAGGCCGTTAGTCATATTATTAAAATGTGTAATAGTAGATCATAGATCATATTCTACCTTTTTCCACCTAGGTTCATGATCAGAAAATCTAAACCAGATTGTTTTTTTTTTTTATCAAAAAATATAACAAAAAAAAAGAAAAAGTCAAATAAATTTTTATCTTTGAAGGTATTACAGAAATCAGCCAGAAATAAGTGGAATAAAAGAAACTCCATCTATAAATCCTTAGTTTAAATATGGAAAAGTAAAAAAGTATTAAAAGTTTTATTAAAAAAATGGTATGCCTCAGAAACAGAACTGACTAATAATTAATTACAAGAAACTATATGTCTAATAAATAACAAAAATTAAATCTAAAAAAAGAATCCAATAGTGTTACTAACCTTTTAAAAAGTTTGAAATGTCCTCCAGCTGGGGAATATTATCTTCACGGTATCCGCAATTTTGAATAAGCAGTGGAAAAACATGATTAAACTCTTTACATGCGTGTGTTGGATATAGCTTTGTTAATTGTCTGAAAACTTTTCCCCAGGTTTCTGTTTCTTCTTTTGTGTAATCAATATGTGGAAGAGGTTGACCACTATAAAAAATAATAAATTATTAATACCAAAATAATTCAGACTTTTTATTATAAAATTATTTTATTTATTAATAAAATTTTACTACATAATTTGGTGCATTTATTACACTGGTCAACATAAAATTTGGAACTGAAAAGAAATTAGGAGTTCTATATAATATTTTATATACTGAATCTGAATATGATTTCTAAAACAACCCATCATGTAATGTTCTTAAGTTAAAACTCCTTAAATTTATTTCTTCCTTCATACAAAAAACACAATACAAATAAATTAGAACATCTGTACGTTTGCTTATTCACATTTGATTTATATTGCGATGCGAGTTGCAGACCTATATTTCATATGTAACAGTTGAATGATATCATTTCACGTCAAGCCAGATATGATTAGATATGTCAATGAGTCAAGTAATGAGTAATTCAATTCATGAAATTTTCTTCAGTATGAGTTGAGCTCTGGTATAACTTGCTGTGTTATTTAGTTATGGTAGAGGTTTTATCATACGTGTATTATAAAGATTGTTTCATAAGTGATGCCATAAATTTTGTGAAAGATTTTTATGACAGAACAACTTTCGATATTATTTAATTGAAAATCAAGGTTTGTTAAGTTGTGTGTGTGTGTGTGTATGTGTGTGTTTCACTCTGTGTTTTATTGCCATTCATGGTGAAACAAATGTTTGAAGTATTTTAGGTAATTAAGCATTAAAACTTATTTTTATAATTAAGTAAGTATTTCTTAATATTTCAGTTTACTTTCAATCATTAAAACATTTTGAATTTTACAATGAATAAAAATCAAGCTTGTGCAAATTTTGTTATGTTTGTGAAGAATTCACCATGAAAAGTCAATGAAAATGAGTAAGAAATCTGCTGAGGACTGCTTACAAACATTATTTTGATTTTCCTAGGGAGACCAAGATAAATTCTGGGCTTCCACATGTTCCATGCATCAAATGCTATGTTAAATGAACTTATCTGGTGGAAAAAAAAAAGAAGAGCATTTGCCTTTTGACGTACCTATGACCATGATGATGACTACTATTTTCAATTCAAACAATAAAAGCAGTATCACATACCCAAATGTTAGTTCAGCTATGAAACCAATACTTCATGGTGTTTATTTACTGATTCCAATCACTCCAACTTCTTTGAAAGAAAATTCTCCAGAAGGCACAACTGATGAATCTTCAATAGATATTAATTACATTCTAGAAGAATCAAACAACTGAACCTCACCTCATCAGACAAGCAGAACTGAGCGACCTAATTTATGAATTGTATTTATTGAAACAACATGCAGAACTCCTATGGGATTTATTAAACAAGGACACTAAAATTTCAATATATAGAAATGAAAATTTGTAATGATCATTTATTGAAATATTTTAAAAGAAATTGTTTAATTTGTTCCTGCCATGATGTTAGGGGGGCAATGTCTGAAACTAGACATCGAATAATAGATATTGACAATGAATGTTATTCATGATTGGTGTTTATTTATAGACTTATCAAAAAGAAGCTTAAAGGCAGTGTTGTTGCATAACTTGAATAAATTTTCTTCTATACTGGTAGCACATGCTGTAGGAATGAATGAAACATGAAAGTATGTCAAAAATTTTAGAAGCTATTAAGTATAATGAACTCATAGCGAATTTTTGCTGACCTGAAAGCAATTCTTCTTGGTTTCCAGAGTGGCTTTACAAAATATATGTGTTTCATGTGTTTGTGGGATAATCTGGTTACAGAAAAACACTACACAGTTAAAGACTAGCCAAAAAGAAATCAGTTTACCCCAGGAAAGAAAAATCTAGTCAATATTCTCCTTGTCAAAGCGATTGTATTATTTTACTTCTACACATAAAACTAGGCCTGATAAAGAATTTTGTAAAAGCATTTGATAAAAATGGAGACGGCTTTAAATATTTACCTGAGCTTTTTTCATAATTAAGTGAAGCCAAATTAAAAGAGGGAATATTCATTGAGCCACAAATAAGAAAATTAATTCATGAAAATATATTTGACAGCAAATTGAATCCTAAAGATCTAGCAGCTTGAAAGTCATTCAAAGATGTGGTGTTACTGGTTTTCTTGGAAACAAAAAAGCTGAAAACCATAGTCAGTTTTCAAATGAACTCTCAAGTGAACTACAAAAATTTATGCTGCAGAATGTCTTTGAAAATTCATTTTTTATATTCTCATTTGGACTTTTTCCCTTTAAACTTGGGTGACATCAGCGATGAACAAAGAGAAAGGTTCCACCAAAATATATTGCAGATGAAACAACATTTTCAAGACATATGGGATGAATCTATGATGAGTGACTACTGCTGGATTATAAAAATAGAGGACTTCATTGAGCACAAAAGGAAAATAAGAAAAAAGAAATCAAGATATATGTGATTGTCTACAGAATAAAGGTAGGCATTTTAATTGTAATAATTATTATTATTTTTGTATTCTATTATTTAAAAGGGTGATAATAATGTTTTCAGTATTTTAAAGGGTGATAACTAAAAATCTGACAATGATGAAGAAAAACTGATTTCATTTTAAGATTCAACATAAAAAATAAATTCTAATTCACCTACTTAATTTCAGTTCTAAATTATTATTATTTTTTTTTTTTTTTGATATATGATATTTCTATGACAGTTATCTTACATTTTAAGATGAGTAGATGGTCTGGATTGACTGAACTGATACTTCTGCCATTAGTTTAGCTTTTTTTTTAATCCCTTGCATAGGGAATGGAATTTCTTTACAGTCACCCCAAAACAATATTGCCCCAATTATTATGTTCAATCATTATTGATCCCAATAATGATGTTGGTGCCCTTCTGACTATTGAAATATTCCAGCCTGGTGTCATTGATAGTGTCAGGACACAACCGAAATATTTCCAATGAAACCTATTCTATTCAGAAGAGGGGTGAAAGAAAAAAAACTGTGAGAAAGAGATGCTCACTGCTCTGCTATGGTAGATTACTGTCTTATACAGAAGAAATATGATCAAATCTTCTCTCTCTCTCTCTCTCTCTATATATATATATATATATATATAATATTGAAAGTATTGTTTCACTGTTAGCTACTTCTTAAAAGTCTGTTTAAAATGAATGCTTCCTTGTCTGATTGCACCAAGGAAGAAACATGAGCAGTGATCCATTTCCTCAATTATGAAGGGGTGAAACCGCAGAGATTATTTGTCAAATACAGCACCAATAGGAAAGAGTTGTTTGATTGGAAGCAAGATCTACAAATGGTTTGATCACTTTAAAAATGATAGCATTTCTCTTTGTGATGAACAACAGCAAGGTAGGCTTTCCACTTCAGAGACTAACAACAATATTAAAGCATAACCTAACAGTTGCTGGGGTCTTAACATGAATAATGAGCCTTCTTTCTTTTTCTGTTTAGCCTCCAGAACTATCATAAGGTATTACTTCAAAGCATGAATGAGGATCATATGTATGAATGTGAATGTAGTCTTGTACAAGACTTTGAGATTGTACAAGGTTGTACAACCATCAAAGAACATCAGTATCCATGATCTAGTATTCAAATCCATATAAACATAACTAACTGCCTTTACTAGGATTTGAACCTTAGAACTTTCAACTTCGAAATCAGCTGATTTATGATGTCACGTTAACCATTAGACCAGCCCGGTGGACGATAAATAATTAGTCACTACTAGTTATCTTTATCCCCATGATTAGTTTATTTTTATCTATGTCTTTAACTTTTATTTCCATGATTAGTCATGGAATGATTTCCATTCATTCATTAATTATAAATGAAGAGTTATGGAATATGTTGAAATTAAAGGAAATAATTTTCTATCTTTTTTTGGCTGAGATAAATATGCTTATTCAGATATCAAGTCAACTGAAATTCATGTAGTATTCAGTCATATAAGTAATATCTTCATTCTGACTAACATAGGGGCTGTATACTGAACAATATTATTTTAAGAGAAAGCAATTTTAACTGGTGCTTTTTGTTTCTAAGTGCTTTTAAAGCATTACATTTTGAAGAAAAACTATGATAAATAATGAAAAGCAAAAAATGTATGTACCTCTTTCTTTTGTTATTTAAATTGTTTTGTTTAAATTGATTTGTTATATAAACTGACTCAAACCTTAGAAGGAACTATTTTAGAACTATTATAAATTATGTTGAAACTAAAACATAAAACACTATTAAACAGATTCAATTATGTTTACACTTGTGTTAAATCATTTAATTTTGATCATAAGATATGATGCTAATGATTTCTTCATTCTGTGAAGTTGACAATTTGTAACTAATTTTTTTTTTAACTAATCATACTCTTAAAATTGGATTCCTCTTTTAATGAACTTAAATGAATTTAATTCCTCTTTTTAATGAACTTAAGCATTTATCAGTTAATTAATTTAATATTTATGAGTATAATAGGTTTAATTGAATCTCAACTTTCCAAAATAAAACATCACATTTTTCATACTGAATTTTTGCTTTCCTTTTTTGCTTGATGATTTTGCCAGATAAGCTTGAAGCTTTATGTGTGGGATATGCAAATGAAATTTTGTAATGTATGAAAAATGCCATGCCTAACCAAAATTCAAACTCAGGATCTCTGGATAAAAGGCCTAGATGCTAACACTTCACCATGGAGACTGGCAATAATTTTCTATCAAATTTTATGGCACAATTGCCATTATTTATTTGATAACATTCATTACAAATGGTATGTCTTCAAAAAGGGCTAAAGATGAAAAAGACTTCAATAGTAATTTACATTACTATGTAAATATATATTTACATAGTAATGTAAATGTATTTCATTTAATTTATGTAATGTTTATATGTAAGTTTATATTTTTTTGGTTTAACCTATAAAAAAAAAATTATTATTATTAATTTGATCATCCAAATTATGATTTGATACATTTTTTATTGTTTTCATAGAACACTGGACTTGATCAATAATTATATTATAAAGTGATTTGGTTATAATTTTTATAACTTGTAAATTATATTATATATTATATTATAATATATAATATTATATATTATATATATATATATATATATATATATATATATATAAATTCTTATATTATAAAGTTATATATATTATCAGTTTACTGCAACGATTGGATTATTATCAGTGTGGAGTAATTAGAATACATTATAATAATATAAACACATGACAAAGACAAAAAAAAATGTATTGAATAAACTTACTGCTTATAATTAAAAGCTAAATCAGCTAATTGTTTTCTGCGTGCCCTATAAACAGGATCAGTGAAACCAGGATGATCAGCATCTAATTCAGCTCCATAAGATAAAATTTGGTCAGCAAATCTATCAAGTTCACGAATCCTCCTTGGAAACCATGGTACCGTATCTAAAAGAAATAATAGTTTAATTACTTTTACATTACAAAATAATTCTGTTTTATTAAAAAAAAGTATTGATAATATATAATAATAATAATGACAGTAATTCATGTGCTTGTTTGTTTTGAACTATGTGTGCCAGTATATCCGCTGTGCCAAAATAGTAAAGTGGTTAGTACTAGCCTTCATTTGTGGTTTGTTCATGACCTGTTGAAAAGTTAAATTTTAACCCAAATAGTTCCTTGATGCAATTCACACTCACAATTCTGTTGGGGTTGGATTTTAATTAATAACACACATCCTGGCTTGATGAACTATTGTTGTAACAAAATGCAGATACATTCACTATATGAAGGAGATATTCAATACAGGAGATGCAACTGTTCTCAGCCTCTAAATCAAGAAAGCTGCTCTAGATCTAGAGAATTCAGGATATTCCACGAATCAATTATGTACATGCTGAGTGTGTGCAGTGGTGCTTAATTTTTTCTGTCAATGTAATGTTTAATTCTGGTAGGTTATAAAAAATAAATATTGGTTACAAAAATTATAGTAAATGTGAATCATAAGATTATGCTTCTTTTTAAGATTAATGACAAATAGATTAAATTATGTGATAATGAACATCCATCAAAATGTCAAAAAAAGTTTTCAAAATACAGAAATGAGCTGTGAGTTCATTGTTAAGCAGCCATAAATATGAATTATTTAGATCGATATTTAGAAAGTTAAGAATATAATTTATGCTTGTGCTTATATTTATGAATCTGCAATCTTTGCTGAACAGAATACTTAACTTATTAAAAAAAAAAAAAACAACACACTCACCTCTATCAGATCAGATAGAACTGTTTTCACATAACTCAACATAATATTTCAGCTTACAAATAAGGCATTATTATATCTCCTTAACAAGTTACCAAACCAAACGGTCTTAAGATCTTTTGATCTTAATCTGTAGTTAAAATACATTTAAATTTTTTTTTTTTTAATACAAATAATACTGTTATGTTAACGAATAATGAATTTTTAAATATATATATAAGAAAGATGAATTTTCTGCATTTCCATTCAAAGGAAAATAAATATGTGCTTAATTAATATTCATAAATATATTCTCAATTATGATTTATTTTTAATTTATGAATTTAGTTTCTTCACATATTTCAACATTATTTGATATTTTTATATTTTAAACAATTAATATTGACTCTAAACTACAGTTATTTCTTATTTTATAATTAATTGTATATTTAATGATACTATTCTGATCAAGATTCTGGCACAGTTTATTTTCATTCATACTGGCAAATGCTGAAGCAGCTCCTTTCTTTATCTGTGGAGTAGCATACCTACTCTCACTCCTGGTGTGATATATATATATATATATATATATATATATATATATATATGCAATGAATTATTATTCTATTTCAATAAAAGATTTATTTATATCGTTAGCAATAAAGTAATAATGAAAACAAAATCATAACTGAACATCAAATGAAAATAAACTTTTTGAACAAGTGTGTAATTTGAAGACTTTGTAAAAGATAATTGGCTTCTTGTATTTTTTATTAGTCATATCATTAAAATTTTTATTACTTCAGTATTATTAATATTTTAAAAGTCAAATATAGTTGTCATTATTATTACAAATACTAAAAGTAAGTAAATTTAATAAAAGTATATATGTGTAATGTATGTTCATTTATACTCATAAAATAATTGTTATATAGGTATTTTTGTTATTTTTGGAAGTGGAATTTCTCGTTTCTTCAAATCCTCATCTGGCATGGCATTTTTCACATGCCATGCCAGACGAGGATTTAAACCCAGGATCTCCAGATGAAAGGCCTCAAATTAAACAGTATATTTAAGTATGTTTTTAATTTGTTCTGTAAATTTAAATTTATGTAACAATCTTTTTGATAAATAATTTGAAGCTCATCATAATTATACACAAAGTTTATTAACTTTGATATTAAAATAATGATCTAATCATCATCAATTAACTTAAGTCATAAATAATGTAAAATCTTTCCTATTGTATACATATATTACCTAACTCATGTAATTATAATAGGACATATATAATGTTTTATTACAGATTTCCATTAATGTTTTAATAATACTGACTAAAAAAATTATTGTTGTAATAATAATTTGACCAATTAATATCAAATTTAACAATTATTTTCATAAATTAGTTCAGGATTGATTGAATGATTTATTACTGGTTTAACAAATGGTTCTGAAAAATGTTTAAATATTTTTCTTTTAAATAAAAAGTCATAAGGATAATAACAATTTTCAGTGTTATTCATTGATAAATAAATTAGCTCTACTCATATGCCTGTAAAGTTCAGCAACAATCTGACAGCCTTTTTTTTAACAAATTAAATTGTAATTTAATTTAATTTGAATTGAATAATGTATTCAATTAATTTATTATTATTAATAATAAATTTATTATTTTTATAATTATTATTACTAATTTATTATTATTTGGTTTAATAACCAAAGAGTTATAACCTTTGAGTTATAACCTCAGAGTTATAACTCAGAGTTATAACCTCAGTTATAACCTCAGAGTTATAACCTCTGAGTTAATAAATTTAATGAAATTAAAGAAAAGGGCTAACAAGAGGTACAAAAAGACATTATCAGAGGCTGATTACCTGGTTTTTTCTGAGTTACGCACTAAAGCTAAAGTCAAGCTGGAGTGGACGTACTCAAGCTAGGCTTGTTGAAAATAATCTTTGCTCAAATCCATCAGGTTTCTGGAAATACATTGGGGCACACAAGTCTGATCGAGCAGAGTTTCCAGCTCTTAATGTGAATGGGAGATTGATTACTGATGTAAAAATGATGAGTGACTATCTTGGTAAGTATTTCGAGTCAGTTCATCTAAATTTACCTCTAACCTTGGACATGTCCGCCTCTTCTGATTACACCTTGAATGGTGAGGTTTTAACTGTTCCATCTATTACAGTGGAGGACACAGTTAATAATATTAGAGGTCTTAAATCTAAATCAGCTATGGGCTATGGATCTATACTTGCATTTGTAGTAAAGGGTGTTGCTGAGATTATTGCGCCAGTCTTGACTTCATTATTTAACTGGAGTCTGGCTGTTGGGATTTTCCCCGATGAATGGAAGGTGGCAGTTGTTACACCCATTCCAAAGAAAGACAAAAGTGGGGCACTTACCAGCTTTTGTCCAATTTCAGTGTTGTGCACCTTCTCAAAAGTTTTTGAAAAGGTAATGTTTGAAAATATTTATTGTTATGTGGAAAAATTTATTAGCACATGTCAATACGGATTTATGAAAAAACGCTCTACATCAAACAACTTATGTAATTTTATGGCGTATGTTGGACACAACATGGTTGATGTTGTGTATCTTGACTTTGAAAAGATTTTTGACAAGATGCCTCATTATCTTCTCCTTAGGAAGCTGAAGAGTTACAGTTTTTCATCGGCTCTGATTAGATGGATTGAATCATATTTGAGTCACTGTTTCTTCAAGGTGAAGCTTGGGGGAGTTTATTCTGATCTCTACAGAATTACTTCAGGAGTGCCTCAAGGCTCTAATCTTGGTCCTTTATTCTTTTTGATTTTCTTCAACGACATCTGCAAAGATTTAAACTGTCAGTTGCAGTTATATGCAGATGATATCAAAATTTACTTCAAGATAACATCACTTGAAGATCATCTGATTCTACAGTGATACATTGACAGAATCATTGATTGGGCTGAAAATAATCACATGCCGTTGAATGTTGGGAAAACTGTGATCACTACCTTCACACGGAAAATGAACCCCTCATGGTTCAGCTACAAGTTGAAGTCAATCATTATAAATCGTGAAAAGACTATCTCTGACCTTGGTGTTTTGCTGGATGCAAGGTTGCTCCTCAACGACCATGTTGATAAGATTGTTTCAAAGGTGCGACGGAATTTAGGCCTTGTTAAGTGGATCTCAAGTTGCTTTAATGGGATAGAGACCTGTCTTGTTCTTTACAAGGTCTCGGTCAGAAGCCATTTGGATTATTGTTCTGTGATCTGGAACAGAGATAGAGCCTGTACAGATGGCCTCATTGAGTCTGTCCAGTATAATTTCATAAACTGGATAAGTCTTAAATTTCAACATCTTGATCTTGGTCATGACTACAGCTCTATTAGTGATAGCTTAGACCTTCCTCAGCTAAAGAAGAGAAGAAAAGTTTCTGACATTCTATTATTTTATGATGCACTGCATGGTAATAAGGGTCTGGTTGCTGATATTGGTATCAGAGTGCCAG
>JAAAKQ030491365.1:0-21359 GCA_010016005.3 Zanna intricata
AACATTAGCGAAATTTGATATTGCCATTAACATTTTATTTACCGGAAAATACGATTTCTAATTAAGATTTTAAATTCTGATTTCATTTTCAAATTCAATTGAATTTGATGATGAAAATCAGTTCAATGAAAATTCGGTATGCATAAATTGACTACCATTATTAGTTATTTGTAAATTAATAAACTCTTTAAAAAGAAATATTTACAAAGACTTCAATTTATTTTGTTCGATAATTGCGATAGTAACCGTTTCAAACACAAGTCCGAGAAGACGTTGTCACGTTCAAATCTCGCCACGCATCATAGATACACGCACCCAATTTTTTTAATTTAAATATACTTACTAACGTAGATGGGATGCGTTTTATATGAGACACTTTGTATATAGAGTGAGTCAAAAGTATGGAAAATCCCTCAACAACATTAAAACCATTCCAAATAGAATACTGTAGTTTCAGCTTCCTTTTTTGGAAGGGGTTAACCCAAGACGGTTGTAACTCAAATATTCTGAATGGTAACAATCTTTGTGTTGTTGCATAATTTATATTGAAAATAGCAACATTATTATCCCAAATCACATCATTTAAAGGTCTTTTCAAGAAAAGAAAAACTATATAAATAAAAAATTTGTCAATGTCTGTACCCAGAATGGAGGCGGATAAGTTCTGGGTTTTCAGAATTACTAAATTTATTAAGTCCAAATAATAAAATAAAAGTAATCTAAACTGAATTAAATTAAAATTTAATATAAATTAATTAACATTTATTTTAAGAGTTAAATTAAAATAAAAAAAAAATAAAAACAAATATTTTTTAACAAAAATTGTTTTATTCTAGTTTAATGAGTAAATAAATAAAAATATTGTCATCTACTGACGCTGATCAGTTGACATTGACATTGATTGATCTCTTACCATTGTTGCAAAAATGAAACTTGTTTTATTGTTTTGTAATATTCCATTTTGAGTGTTTCATTACTATAATATTAGTTTCTTATAAAAATTTGTTGTGATCGTTTGGCAAATTGATTTTTTCTACCTCTACCACATTTTTAGCCAGTTTTGTTATCTACTTAATTTTTTTTTTTGTTTTGGTTTTTACTGAATTAATCTTTCTGTGCTACCTACTAGCATTGCTTAAAAACATGTCATTTAGTGAACAGGAAAGGGTCTCACTTTTAATGATGAGGGGCTTTGTGGATAAAGATAGGTCGTATAATAAAGTTTGTTGATTGTTAAGTGTAAATTTAATAATCGTGGACCCTAGGTTATTACAAAAGTGCATATTTGAAGAAACAGGAAACATTGATTATAGTGGAAGACCAGAGAGGCCTAAGTCTGCAACAAATAATAACAGATCGTTAGAGATTATGCAAGAATTTATTTTACCCGAATATTATTGGATTACTTTACATAGGGCCATTTAAAAATCACTGTTTATCATATTGCCGAAAATATCGATTATTTACAAAATAGAATTCGAGAATCAGCACAAAATATCACTAAGGAATCATTCAATATTACAGTATCATCCTTTTACAACCGACTGGCACACTCAGATAAGAGAAGGAAGACATTTAGAACATTATTCAAATGAAATGTATGTAAATAAGCAAACGTTATGCTTAATATTCTTTTTTAATAAATTTTTTATAAATTGATTTATTTGCGACAACAGTTCCTTAAATTACCAATGTAATCTTTTCAAAATTCAACTTTCATCCCGCCGCCGTTTTGGTTTAGGCATCGTACAAACAATTTTACCTGTCTGGATTTAAATTTTAAAAGGTCAAGTAGACCTTTTACTTGAACAATTTTTCTTGTCTTAAAAAAGACTTTTAAAAAGACGATCACACAAAGTGTTGTTATTTTAAATTTTTTCAGTTACAACTCCTGCTCCCCCCGGAAAAAAAAAGTGTTGAAATTTTAATTCTGGTTAAAAGATAAAGTAGCTGATCGATACTTTATCCTGAAAGTTATAGTATTCTATCTAGAACGGTTTAAAGTTGTTGAGGGATTTCCATAACTTTGACTCACTTTGTTTACAGAATGTATCAGGAAGTTTTTCCTGGACTTTCATAACTTATTCTGCACGTGAAAATTCACGTGTAGATCCTACACGTGTAATCCTAAAATGCTTAGTTTACGAGTTGCGGCTAGTGAAATATTTCGCTCGGATTTCACTTACCCCGGTGAAATGACGTCGTACTGAAATTTTTAGGACTTAATTAAGGGGTAAAATTAGTGATTTCTAATGATTTTTAACTTGAAAAATATAATAAAATAGATCCCAGAACGGTATCATCTGCAGTAGTTTTTCAAAAATCTGGAATGAAAACCATTAAATCCGGGTAAACATCAGTGTTTTTTATATTTGATGGACAATAACTTTGTTAAATGTGTAATAAATGCATAAAAGTTTTAAACAAAACTAGAGAATTTTATTCTGAACAAAATGATTAGAGAAGTTGATTAAAACGACGAAACATTATAAAAATTTCGAATTTTATTTAGAAACAGTACATTACTACACTTGTCAGAAAAGTATTTATTTGATGTAAAAAAAACCAAATTCTTTTTTGGTGATGTAAAAATATAGTAAAAACAAGATTTATTGTTAAAATTTGCTGTTTAAAAATAAAACAAAAAAACTGGAAGTGACATAACAAAAGTAAAATAAAAATTACTTAAGCAATATTTTTTTCAGAAATACCATAAACTATTTGAAAAATTATTATGTCAAAGTTGGTATTAAAGTAACAAAACCTTATCAACTGTACGCAATATTGTGTTACTATTGCAACATTCTGTAAGGCATATAAGTAATCGGGTACTGTGAACTGTGTTGTTAGCGAAGTTTTCTGTGAATTTTAGTTTGAACGTGATAAGTTTCCTATTGAAGTAATGCCGTACTTATTTACCACAAAGGATTACGTTGATAGTTATTCATTTTGGGTGTATGTAATGGTAATGCGTCTAATTTGAAATACAACTTCTGAATTGTAGGATTCTTGATCTCAAAACGATTAGCGCGACTTTTTGCAATCTTCGAGTAAAAAGGTTCACTATCAGTATTTGCGTCAGCTACGAACGGTCTGTCCAGCACGATCCTGTTATTGATGAAATTATTATCGTTGCAGTTCAGTGCATTTCAAGCGACAGTACACATCTTTCTAAGCGGGGCGCAGTTGCGCATTCCTTGGTTCAGAGGACAACTTAAAACAAGTTTTATCCTTATCATAAACTGCTAGTTTAAAATCTCTCTCTTTATCTTGTTTAGCCTCCAGAACTACCGTAAGGTATTATTTCAGAGGATGATGTGTACGAATGTGAATGAAGTGCAGTCTTGTACAATCTCAGGCCGACCACTCTTGAGAAGTGTGGTTAATTGAAACCCAACTACCAAAGAACACCGGTATCCACGATCTAGTATTCAAATCCGTATAAAAATAACTTCCTTTACTAGGATTTGAACTTTAGAACTCTCGACTTCGAAATCTCTGATTTACGATGTTGCGTTAACCACTAGACCAGCCCGGTGGGGTAGTTTAACATCTACACCAAGGAAATGGTCCGCTTCGCTTGAAGCTCTGCAAGTGGTGAAATGCAAATTGACTACTCTACAAGTATTTTTTCCTTGCTGAAGAGGCAAATTTCACTTGATATTGCATCTACAACCTACGAAATGAGCATAAATGGGAGAAGTAAATCCTCATAACGGTGAGGATTTTTCAACAACGATTTAGCGTCAGTGTATGGTATGTTCTTCTCCACAATCAGCTGTTTGAAGTGTTCATATACATAGCCGCTTAAATGCTGAGTCTTCTTCTGCTTTCTTCAAGAAGAATACTATAGCTACTTGAAGATATTCCTCTAACGCTGAGACGGGAAATATAGTTTAAGCACGACGGCATGTTTTTCCAATTCTCTTGTGCCGTTTCCACTCGTTTAAATAATTTCCGTGAGAAATGGTTCGGTCGTGGTGGTCTACGTTCCTGGCCACCAATAACGCTAACACTTTTAGATTTAACACTAAAAGATCTAACACTTTTAGATTTTTGCGTCTGGAAGAAGAATAAAAAAATGCAACAAAAGCACGTCATGAAATGTGTTGAAAATGGCGGGCTCATTTTTTAACATAAAAATTTTTCATCATGTTGAACATATTTTTTGGTCTAGTGTACAATTTCTAAATAAAATTCGGATTTTTCTAATTTTCTAACTCTTCTTTGTTTTATTCAATTTATCTTACTCCAATTCATACAGAATTAAATTCTCTACAAGTTTTGTTTAAAAGTTTTATGTGTTTATTATCCATTTAACAAAGCTATTTTAAGTCAAACATAAAAAAAAGGGTTTTTTTACTCCAATTTAATGGTTTTCACCCCATTACTTTAGATACGGTTGTGGGGCCTGTTTTACTAGATTTTTCAGGGCAAAAACCATAAGAAATCACTAATTCAGCCACCTAATTAACTAATTCTTTCACTTAAATTAAAATTAATTAATTAATCCAAAAATTTCAGTTCGACCTCATTTCACCGAGGTAACTGAAATCCAAGCGAATCTTTCACTAGCCGTAACTCGGATGAACTTGTTCTATGTCATAAAGCGTTTTATAACATAAAATGCATCACTTTACATAACTGTCAACACAACTTGCTTTAAATTACGCTGAGTATAAAATAATAATGTTTTATCAGTATAGTAAAGGAAATTTTAAACTTTCGATGAGTTTGCAGATCTTATCGATAGCGCAAGAACGATTTACGTTTTGAAATTTTGAGGTCGATTAAATGTTATTTATCGATACTGCTTTAGAAACTATGTTTATCGAGTTAAGTAAACTTGTTGTGGTTATGTTGTAAGTAATGTGTATACGTAGTGTAGTGTTTATGAAGTAGTTTTAATTTAATTAAAATGTCTCAAGAAGGCAAGACCCCTATCCGTGGTAATCTCCCACTAGTTAATCAATATTTTACACAGTCTTCAGATTGCCATAGTAACTTTTTTGATGATATCTCATCCAGCAGTGACAGTTCAGCTTTTATGAGAAGTGTTGTTGGAAGTAATTCATCTAGTGATTTATTTAATGCTGCATCAAACTCAAATTCTGCGAATACTACTGTTTCTGTAACTACCGAAAAACAGGAAGGTGCTAAGAACGGCGTAGGTAAAGGGATTGACATTTCAGAGAAAGAAGAACCCGTCGTTTGTCGTATTTTTTCTTCGCAAGAAAACATAACAAAACAAACTGATGGAGGATCAGGACGCGATTTCTTTGATATGATAGGGTCACATCACTTACATTCTATAACTGGATCATCCGTTAAAAATAGCCCAAGTTTGCCAGTCGATTTCAGTCTGGGTATTTCATCAGGACCAACTAGCATTATTCAGGCTCCAGAATTTAATCCAGGAAGTAAGTTTATTAAAATATTCATGGCACTAATCTCTACTTTAGTAAGGAGTGTATTCATTTTGCTAACATGACTGCAGTTATGTAATTATTATTAGGTATATGCATGGTTATCATTAACTGTCTGCTAATAGTGTTAAACAAAATGATTATTGCATTTTACCAAGTTCATTTGAATACCTTATATATGCTTTATGTTTTTCAGTTTACACTCAGCCGTTCACTATAGGTTTTGTCTCTTCCATCTTTGTTATGAAATAGTGGTTTATGGTAGCCCTTGCTAATATAATCTTTAATTAAAAATTTTGCTGCAGTCTTCGTTTTTGTTGAATTTGCTTTTACAATCTGACCTGTTATGATAACAATATGAACAAATGCACAGTGTCAACTTTCAGTACTAAGATTATAAACTTTGTAAACTTTTTCATCTGTTAGATTACCCCCCTCCAGATAATAAAAAAATTGACTTAAACCCAAATAAGTTTTTTTTAAGCTGTATGTGTTTATTAATATTCTTTTTAAGTTAACTATTCCTTAGATTTATTATTCAGTTTATTTTGTTGTATTCAGTACATGCTGTTATTTGTACGAAGTTTATTTTTATTGTACACATTGATTAGCCACTATGTACACATTAGAAATAAATTGTAGACAACAGTTCTTCCACTTGTTAACTAGTTTATAAGATTGATGATTTCTGGTTTGTAAGATTGATATCAGATTTTATTTGAATTCTTCCCAGATCTTTCAGGTGAAGCTGTTCCTTACAGCTTTGTCATCAAAATAAAATACTATTAAACTTTTTTCCCAGCTGTATGCAAACTTTATTTGAAATTTGTTAAAAAGTTTCTGAAATATGATTAGCCTTTATTGTCACAGATAGTGATAAAAATTATGTTGAGCTTACTCAACATAAATTGTAAATAAGGTCATCACTTAATTGATTTTTCAACAATTTTCTTAGTACTCATATCATTTTTTTGTGGTTATTTGCTATTCTACTTACCTACCTATACTATGGATACAATTCATGTATTTTGTCAATGCCGTAATCTCATTATACTATAATAGCACTTGATTGATCAGATGGTAGTTTTTTTTATGACAAAATAAGTATAAAAAAATACTGGAAGTTTGTCAGTAAGAGGTTCTTATTGCAACACTAGTAATAATTATTTAAGTTAATAGGGAAAAATTAAAGACCTTCACAATAAGTTAACCTCATAATTTATTTTAATGATCAACAGTTCAAAATAAAGATTTGAAATTATGTTATTAATTATAAAAAAGTTGTATCTATTAAATAAAAATTTGGAGGTATAAACAGAAACTTTAGGAACTCTAAATTTGATAGCTAGTGTTCGTCACTGATCACTTTAATAATATGCTCTATACATAAAATTAAAATCATGCTAACTGTTTTTTGCCTTTAAAAAGAAAGTAAAAGCAAGTAGAAATTCAAGACTTAAAAACTTTTTATTAAAGATTATTATTGCCAGATTATTTTTTGTATTAAGAATGATTGAAGTTATATTTGAACCTTTTTGTCATTTAAATCTTTTCTTAGTTCTTTTATATATTATAAAAAAATATCAACATATTTTTTTACAGATGTGTTTGAAGATCCTTTTCTTAGTGGTAAGGGAACCAATGGAGAATGTGAAAGAAGGCGAGATGCTTGGATTCCATCCGAACAGACTCGTCGTACACTGATTGCTGCTGCCACTGCTATTCCAGGAACATATTTTCCGGAACGAGAACTTCTAACTATGCCAGGAGTTATTTTAGAGGAAGATATGGTAAACATTAATTTTAATATTACTTTGTTCTTCACGTTGTTAATGAATAAATAATACATTTGTTTTTCAGCCATTTGATAAGTTTTTGTATTTTTCTCTGAATTGAATTATAATTTAGAAGATCTTACATTAATTTTGTATTGAAAGTTTTCATGTATGATATATATTGTTGAGTGATTCCAAAAGCACTTCACAATTTTAAGAGTATACAAAAATTTTTTAAGCTAATATACAGATTTGGTTGAGGCCTCATTTCATAGAAAAATACTAGTTTGTCACCAAACATTCACTTCGGTGTGGTACGCCTTACATTTGTAGTGAGACATACATCCCATCTGAAGTCGATTTCATTCCAAAGTGTAGCCAGCAAGTCGGGTATTACCTCTGCAGCTACTGCATTAATTCACAGTCTTAGCTCAACAAGATCAGCAGGCAAAGGTGGGTACATAAACCTGATCTTTAATGAAAAGGCCGTTTAACTGATGAATTAGAAAATTTTGAAGTTTGTCCAGATGAATGATACTTACCGTTTACAGTTGCCTCCTGAAAGAAGAATGGGTGAGGCTGTATAACCTCTGTTAGCTTAGGGCACAAAATTCATTGACCTTAGGGTTATCACGAATGTGCTGAAAAGTTTCATGAAGGTTTTTGCTACCTCATATTTGGCAGTTGTGGGTGTTACCTTACCACTGATGTGAAATGTTAGACTCATCACTAAAAATTACATTGTCTAAAAATGTATCATCATCTGCAATTCTATCCAATATTTCCACACAAAACTGCAGCCAAGCAGTTTTGTTGTCATCTGTAATGCATTGAACCATGGTCAGTTTGTATGGTTTCAAGTGCAATCGTTAACATAATATGACCAAACAGCTTTTTTTGAAATGCCAGTCTCACATGAAGCATGTTGAGTTGATTTCTTTGAATTAGCTTTCTCCAAATCATTCCACAGCAGCTTAAGAGAGCATGAGCATCTCAATGAAGGTTTGGTGCCAAGAGTAAATTGTATGCCTACTAGGAGGCTTCCTAGTATACTCTATGAAAATTTCATTGAACTACAGTCACTGACTGCAAATCATGAAACTAAAACACACGAGTATGTTCTCTACCAGTAAATGTATTATTTTTAATAATACTGATGACAATACTGGTGGCCAAATTTGGTGAACTATGTGAATCTTAATCAAAACTTGATGTGTTTTTGCTATAAAATGAGACCTCAGCCAAATTTGTAAGTTATTTAAATTAATTTTTATATGATTTTAATGTTGTGAAGTTCTTTTAGAATCACCCAGTGTATTATACTTGTGCTTGTTTACAAAATTTTATTAATATTGTGGATTCCAGTTGAACAGTTACTTCATGTGAACAGGTAGAATTAAGTTTCATAGATAGCAACAGTATAAATGAAATTGATCTTTTACTTTTTTAATAGTTTATTTAATAAAGTTATTAAAAAGTAATTTGATGTAATTGTGAGCAACATTTCAGACTTAATGTTTCAATTAAATACTTTTAGATCAACATTTCTAACTTAATAATTTCAAAATTTTTTTATGTTTAAAAACTGTATGTTAATTTTATTCATGAAGAACTGTTAATTTATTGTTTTGAAAGATTGTTGAGTGTGTTGTCAAATGAAAGGATTTAGTCCTTTTTTATTGTTAAAATTATTAGTTACGTAAATCTAAACACATGTTTTGTTAATTTTCTTTCTTCTTATTGTGCTGTTTTCATTATTTTTGAATGTTTTGAACTTTGAGGAAAGTCTAAACAAAAATTTATCCATGTAATGTCATAATTGGGTGAACAGTAAGGTTAAAAAAAAATGCATGTCATATTTTACAGTTTTTGTAATACTTTGTGTTGCCAATTAAATCATGTTAAAGAGGTGCATAGTTGCAGCAAATGAAATTTAGAAAATAAACTGAACTTTCATTTTGGTATTTTATTTATCAAATTTGGAGATTAGTAGTCATCAATAGCATGGGATTTATTAGAAAATTTCATTGTTTCTTAATTTTTTTAGGTAGTGGAAAACGTAATTTTATATTGAAATTAAAATAATATAAAATCAATTATGTGTACTTTAAACATAGTAATACTTAAATGAGTAAATTTTTAAAGAATTTTGTTGTACATGCAAATTTTTTTTAGATTCGTTTGATGAGGTTAATTGTAATATCAAAAAATTACAAGAGCTCACAATTTTTTGTAATTACCAAGTGACATAGTTGTTTTCCTTATATTATTTCTAGATAATGTGTGTATAATTAAAGCTAGACTAAGCTGTTATTTTCTTTGTATTTTCATGTTATCTTTGCATATACAAAACAGAGACAAAACCTCATTCTTCAATTTGTGCCTATTAACTCGTGCACTATGTTGATTGTTTTAGTTTTTTGTTTTTACAGGGTTATACAAAAACAACAAAATTGATTTAATAAAACTTGCAAAATGAATTTACTTTAACTAGGTATAACATTTTACATGGTTGAAATATTTGCTATATCTTATGTCTTGACTTGAATGTTTACCCATGATGCAATTAACAAAAAAACATTGAAGGATAAACAATTAAACTCATTTCCTATATTTTGTAATATATTGGTATGTTTCAAAATTCAACATTTGAAACAATTTTATGAGAAGTTTTCTGCATATTGAATGCAGGTCCTGAATGTCTTGTGGTACTACATGTTTTAAAATTTACCAGCAATTTTAAATGATGCTGCATTTTAGCAAAACGTTTCTAGAATGAAAATGAAAACTAAAATCCTAGTACTACTAATCAAACTGAACTATTTTCATAAAAAACTTTTTATCTTATGTCACATGAGAATTACTTCTGTTGAATTGCAGTAATGTTTGTTTTTTTGTGATTATTTTCTGAGGATATATTTAAGTTATTAACTCCAGAATTAAGGAAGTAAAAATGGTTTTGAAGTACTTTATTTGGATAACATTTTCTTTGTTTGAATTTTCATTGATAGTTTTCTTCTGGGTAATAGTTGAGATTTGTACACAAAGGAGTAACAACAGGTAATTCAGCTTACCTGCAATTATTTAGTTAGCTTTCATTACCTATAGCAATATTCAATAGTGATTTCTAACTACAAAAAATAAATGGTGGAAATCTTAGTCCTTACCATAAAACCTGGACTTGGGCACAATGAAAAACTCTCTTTATTACTTTCTATGGATTGATAATAAATCCCTCTCTTTTTTCCTTGTTATGTTTTTTTTCTGGATGCATGTAGTCATGACTTCAGACAGTAAGTACCTATCACAATTTGGATTTTTTGAACTGAATAGGATACAGAATTCCAGATTAGGTCCATAGGAATTTTCCTCACAGAACTATTTACCTTGATATTTGTTCCTTGACCTTTATGTGGTAACAGTCTTAGTACAGACTATGTAGATCTGAAAATACCATCGAATGCAGTAGGGAAGAAGGATCTGAAAATTAGGTAAAGGTCCTATTGAAAAAGGGACACTATCACAGATGACCTTCAAAGCAGATGCCCATTATGCCTACAATTCTATGGAATATAATGATATCTTTGACCAAGGTATGTGCATTACTTAAGAGAGTGATTTTGCATTGATTAGCCCAAATATAAGACACAACAACAAATTGCTTTTCTTTGAGTTAGGTAGCCAGCTGAAAACAAACCTTGCCCTCCTTAAGGAAACTGCTTGCCCTTTCACAAAATTATTTGCAAGTATTTAATTAAATATATAATTCTTAACTGAATGGGTTTTAAAGAGTTGATTGGTTCAGCTACTTTATTGGATTTGTCTGGTAGTCTGTAAGGCTGTTGCTTTTTTAATTGGCTTCATAGGGTTTTTATAGGGTCTGAATTTTCTCTACAAGATAATTCTACCTTTCAAGATATCTCTAACTATAATAAAGAAAAAAATGCTAATAGAGTTAATTGGTAGTGTTTAATTGTTGTTCCTACGTTCCTGACTGAGAAACATCTAAATATTTAATTTTTTAGCATGTATAAAGTTAGCTCTCTTATTACCATCAACTCTTGAGTATCTGTGCAACTTGACCTTATCAAGGAATAAGAGATACAGTAATACTTTATAGCAATCTTAGGCCAGCAAAAAAGAAAGAAGAGAAAATTCTTGAGTTAAAGATCTTAAATACTGTCTGTTTGAAAATCTACTTGTTTACTTGTCCCAACTCTAGTCATAGGCAGATATAACTAATGTTTACAGATTTCTGAGCCTGAAATGAAAGAATGTAGTTGAGGGTGAACATAAATTATTCAGCACATCTTATGAGTGTATTTCAGGATGAACATAAATTATTCAGTACATTTTATGAGTTAATAAAAAAAAGTAATTTAACGCATATTGATTCTTTTCAAACATTAATGTAGATACTAGAGATGCTGATGATCTTGAATGAATATGGTGGCACAATTTCACAACAGGAGGGATCATCAGTTTAGCAATGGTTGCTTTGCAGGAGAAAGCAATGTGTAGTATGGTTCCATGAAAGTGGAACTGTTATTATTGTTTGAAGATGTTTGTGATTAGAGCAGGCGCTCTAATGCTATTATAAAGAACCTATTAAACATTGGTGTTAGCATTTCAAGGATACAGGAAGTGTAGTACACAAAAAATGTGCTGGCAGATCTCCCAAAAAAAGGTATTGGCAGACAAAGTGATTATTTATCACTTTTAAGATAAACCATGTTGTTATGATTTTGTTGTGGGCATCCTTTATAAAGTGAATGAAGATAATGTATCTTTAGAAAAAGTAATTTCTTTGATGAAGCTACCTTTCATGTTTCACATCTCGTTTGGTCAGATTTGGGGTAGCAAGAACCCTCATGCCATTTCACAAATACCTGATAGCCCAAAAATTAACATTTAGTGTGTATTGAATGCTTATGAAGTGATCAAGCCACTCTTCTTTGCTGAGCCAATGGTTTCTGGCACTAGTTATCTAGAAAAGTTACAGGAATTTGAAATACTACAAATTGAACATCAGCAATTCAACATTTACTTCCAATAAGGTGGTCACCATTATATTAGGGTTTACATGTAAGGGACTACTTTCTTGAATGTTGGATTGGCTGTGATATATCAGTTTCCTGGCCACCTCAATCCCTTGATGTTACACTATTTGATTTCTTTTTTTGGGGTTTGTCAAAGAAGGGTGTATGTAATGAAGGTTGTCAGCATCAATCAGAAAAAAAGGAAAAATTTAACATTTAATCTGGAATAACTCCAAATATTCTTCATAATATGTGGTGCGAAATTGAATATTGTTCAGACATTTTACCATACAAGATGTTCATGCAGAACTTGTTTGAAGTTAATAAAAGTTATAAACAAAACTGTTCAAAATGTCCTGTTCAACAATAAAACATGGACATTCATCTTTCTTTATCACATAAATGCGCTGAATAATTTATGATCACATGTAATGAAAAATGAGCTCAAAAATTTGGCTTGGGAAGGTATGGAAGGGAATTTTGGCAACAGAAAAAATTATTTGTTGTCAACACTTTGTTCAAAAACCATAAAAGAATGAGATATACATGGGTATCCTCCCAGGATAAACCCTTGCTATTAGATAAACTATATCTTAGTAGATTAAAGGTGTAGGAGTGCTATTAAGAAAGTCAGTGGATTACAAAGTGCAGATGTAGTAGTGATCATGTGCTACTTATGATGGAAGTGAAAATTACTGTAAAACAAAACAAAGGTAGTTAAGAAATGGAACTTAGAGAAGTTAAAGAAATTGGATGAGGAAACAGTAAGAGAAAACCTACCTAAGGCAATAAAAGAAAATTGATTTTAACGTCATGCTAATATAAATGAAATTAATTTAAATAATACATATGTGTGCAGTCATGATTGAATGAAAATAGTGCATGATGATACATTTACAATTGGCTCCATATATTACAAAAAAATTTCTATTGATGTTTACATTTAAATAGCACAATCCATCTTTTCCTTGCCGAAATGATATGTCCATAATTCTTAAAATAATAATGAAAAGGAAAATTAGTGGTTTGTTTTAGTTTTTTCTTTTGTACTATAGAAGTCTTAAGTTAAGAAAAAATGATGGCTTCAAAATTTATACTGATTTTGTTGTAGGTTGACAATGTGCAGCAAGTAGTAACACATTTTCTTGGAGAGGCTGAAGCATCACAGAGAAAGGTTTTAACAATGAATGATGTTACACAAGATGAGAGAGGATTACGTGACCTCATACAGGTATGCGTTTTAAAGATAATTAAAACCTTTTATTTTTTTTTATTGATAAACAAAACTGTTGATTTCAACTTTCTTCATAGACATGTTTGAAAGTTCCTTTGTTCTTATAGTGGTGCTTGTCAGTTATTCCTCTTTCAGTGTTGATTTCACCTTGGGGAACAGAAAAAAGTTACATGGGGCAAGGTCTGGTGAATAGGGTGGACGTTCCAACAAAGTGCCTTCTTATGTTTGGTCAAAAACCTTTGTTCAAATGTGTTCTTTAACAAAATTTTTGAACACACTTTCTCGTATTAAAATTTTCATGCAAAATCTCTCTCTGAATAGATTCTTTGTCGATTCCCATGGCTTCAGCAACTGCATGAATACTCAGCCAAGAGTCTTTTCAGATCAAAACACTGATTCTTTTCACTATTTTTGTCTGTCATGATAGGTCATCCTGGATGTTGGTCATCTTCAGTCTCTTTTTGTTGTCCCTCTTTGAACTGTTTAAACCATTCCAAAATCTGAATGTGTGATGAAGATTCATCATCGTATACTTCTTTTAACAAAAATGAGATTCTGTGCGAATTTTCCATGTTTCACAAGAAATTTCACAAAGAGCTGGTCCAGCACTAATTAGTTTCCTCATTACATTCTTGTGCAGCTGGTTCAAAACGTTCCGTAAAGGAATTTTTCTTGTTCTTTAGATGTATTTTAGAAGTAAAATACGTCCCTATGGCTGGATAATTGCTTGTTCAAGGAAGTTTCATCTCACAATTCTTCTACCCACATTCATTAAAAAATTTGTTTTATCTCCACTCATCATTCACAGATGAAAAAAATTTTTTTTTAATGTCATTTCCTTTTGAAGCTATACTAAATTTATTTGAACATGTTCTGAGTTAGAAGTTCAATTGAAACCTAATATTGACAATTTTAATTAACTAAGTTGGTTTTTGTTGGAAAGGAACAAGAATTTTCAGTTAAAATAGATTTTTCCATAAAAAATTTATTTTTTAACAGAGATTATTTACAGTTACAGGGATAAAATCAACATTTAGTTCTTGTTATTCAAAAGTGGAAAATTTATTAGATTTGACTGTACTTAGATCAATAATTTTGTCAATGTTTATGAAGAAATTAAATTGTTCATAAAATCATTTGAGGAAATGGAATCTTCATTTAATTAGACTTGAAATTTTGACTTTGTTCTAAGTGAAACTGTCAAGAATCCAGATCGTTGTTAGAAATTTTCTTTTTCACATTCCTATTCAGACAACTGCATAAGAAATAATTTTATTTACTTCTGAAACAGAGTATAAATTTGTAAATAAAAATATGAATGAAAATGATCCATCTAATGAAAATGTTACATAAAGATCAGGTATTTTTCATTTTTTTAAATTTGAATGACTTGACTATAGAAAGGTCAGGGATTACTTTTTTTGTATATGTTAATTTATTTATATTTTTCTTTTCTAGGCTGAGTGTTATAGGGCTGCTGTAAATTTGACTGGCCAATTATTAACAATATATGGTCAAGGAGCTGGCCGGACTGGACATACCAGTAAACATACAGTGCATTCTATACAGGTAATAGTATTTGTTTTCTTTTAAAGTGTACTTATTCATTAATATGTGCATATTTTTATGTAATTTTTATTTTTGGAAATAATAACTATTTTTAATAAACATATTTCTGCAAATAAAAGTTGATGTCCTATCAAAGGAAAAAGGTCTTAGTTTCCTAGATATGAAGAAAAGTTGCAATTTTATGTGAGTGGCAACAATTTGATTTTGATGTAGAAGGAATTTTTTAAAATAAACAAATTTAGCAGAAAAATTTTATTTTCCAAAGCTAGTGAATTTTTTCCATGCCAATTTTAATATTAAGAGAATTATACCACAAAAACTTACCGATATGTTTACAAGTTACTCCATTAATGTATTATTAAGAAGAACAAATTTGTAAAACATTGAATTTTTATTCAGAGCTAATACTAACAAGCAAACTAAATACTAATGTTTGATTTGAATGCATATATTACATCAGATAAGAAAAGAAAAGAAGCCAGTTTTTTTAGGACAAATGGAAATAAACGGATACATATTTTTCTCTTTGTCTGAAGTTGAATAGAAAGAGATTTATCTCTTGTGCATTTTCAAGAGAAAACCTTAGTTAGGTCAACATAAAAAGGATGATTGTTGTTCATCTTCATCTTCTTCAACTTATGACTCTGCATTGGAAGTTGGCAGTAGTTATGGTAATCTTTATTTTAGGAGATGCATGGATCAGGTCACTTGATATACATCATATCCACACTCTGAGATTATACAACCATGATATTTTCACTTTAATTTTATTGCATTATCAGCTGCTGAAGAGTATATTTTTTCTTGTTTACTGTGCGACAAAGATTCAGTAGCTACCTGCTCTTTCTGGTTTCTACTTCCCATTCTTTTCAAAATTTCAACATTCCCAACTCAATCTGTCCAAGATATTCTTTAAATTTTCTATAGACTTACATTTTAAATGTCTGAGACTTTTTAACACATTTGCTGCAATATGGCACATGTATGTGCTATAATAGGGAGCTGCTGTGTGCTTGCATTCATTTGCTTAATTCAAGTACAATGTGGGGTGAATTATTTAAGTTAACTCACATACTGTATGGGTTTTTGCCATATTGTACTTGATGACTGTGTGTTACAGCCCATAATGTGCCTTATAAAATGAATATTTTATTTTCCCTTGTAACTAAATATATTTCTTAAAATTATTTTATTACAATAATGATTTTTTACTACAATTTTTTTGTGTGTGCTTTATATGTGATTGTGTTTTATGGCACAAATGTATACCAAACAAAAATCCAATGTTAAACAGTTCAGCATATAGAGTTAATAAATCCATATAAAAACTACACGCACAGTACAAAACCTTGGGATGGACCAATATACACTGTAATACATAGTGGGTAATTACTATACAGCATCATAGTTGCTGATACTGCAAGATGGTTAAGTTCCCTATTTTATATGCTGCAGTGAATGTTAAGGTTTGCTGACTTCAGAGATGATTGTTAGAATGCAAGAAAAGGATTAGTTGAACTTCAGTTTAACCCTTTCAACTCAAGCAAAAACTTGTGAATTCATTCTGCTGATTGGTTTTAGTTTTTTTTTTTGTTTAATTTTATAAAATAAATCCCTGTAATAACTTATTCATTATTTTTAAAATTTTTATTGTAATTAAAGATAATTTTTAAAGGTAATTTAAAAGTATATAGAATGATAAAGTAATTGGAAATTATTATAGGATGTTCCATGTTATCTTAGTTGAATCATCATGAGAATTGTTAAGACTGCAGAATATCATAGAATGCCTATGAAGCATTTACTCATATGAAGAAATTTTTACGTGTGTTAGTTCCTAAATATCCTTGGCTGAACTGCAAACACATGCCAGTATGATTTATGTCAGTGAATTCAAACTTCATCTAGAATATCATTATTGATGATGAATTATTGGTCTGTGGCTATGTACTGGAATGAAGGAGCACTCATCTCGATGAAAGAGTCCACCTTCACCAAAGAAGGCTAGTCACACTTCAAAGTAAATCATTGTTAGAGTTTTTTTAAATTTTTTTATTGATGGCATCAGCACAAACAGTTTCTTCTAAGTTAGTTCTACTATGATGTTCTAAGGTGACTGAGAAATAACATTCTGATACAAATGACTTGGGGCAACAAATCATGGTTTCTGCACCATGACAATGTACCCACCTAGCCATTTATCACTTGTGAAGAAATTTTTGAGGTCTGCAAAAGTGATAAGACATTACACACTCTCTTTAATCATCAGACCCTATGCAGTTTCTTCTTGTTACAAAAATGATCTTAAAGCTGAAGGAATGATATTTTAAAACCATTCGAGGATCCTGGCTGAATCATGGATGGCAGTGTATACTATAATAACAGATGATTAAGAAAAGCATTTCTTCTCATGAAAAAACAGTGGAACTATCCATGCAGAAAGAGACTTTTTTGAAGGGGATGGAAGCCAGTAATCTTTAAGACATTTATTTTTTATAGGTTCATTTTGGAATTAATTGGGTAATACCTTGAATACACATGCAATGGAACAGGGAATAGTCTGTACTCTGTAATTATTATAACTAAAGAAACTTAGAGCAGTACTTCATTTTTTCAGCAGATTTTTTTACTTGATAAATTTTTAACTGAATTTCTTCGTTTCATTTTCTCCTTAAAAAAAATATAAATATTTTTTACTGAAATCATAAATAATATCTATACTTATCTTTTTCAGTTATGGTTTACAAGAATTGCTTTGCTTGTAAAATTGCAAGCCTTTTCATTAGCAGAGGCAGAGGCTAGTGTGTGGTGGGATTGTGATCGCCCAGATCTGTATTATCAATTTTATCCGGAGTTATATGGTGGTCGCCTTGGTACTCTTATACCATTTCAATTCAGGTTGCTGCTTGCTGTTTTACCAAGTTTTTGCGATAAACATCAAGAGGCTCTTGACAGATTACATTCAATACTTGCTGTTATTCGTAAGGTTTGGTAATTTTATTAATCTATTCATTTTGTACTCATATTTTAAAACAATAATTAGATGCTGTTAACATTTAAAAACTTCAAGAACTGATTATAATGAACTCATTACATTTATGAAAATTCACAGGGGCACTAATATAATGATTTCTGACTTCATCCTCTTGTAGCTTTATCAGTTGTTTGCAGATTTTACTGGTTTTGTTTGTATAGAAAGAAAAGATATTTAATGATGTGTTCATGTTATTTTTATAAATTGTTGAAATATAATGGCTCACTTTCAAATTTCAAAGAAAGTTTTCTTTCAGAGGTAATTACTTTTTCAGAGAATTTACCATTAACTCCACTGCTAATTGCAAAAGGTCCTTCAGAAAACGGTTTTCAAATAATTTGAAAACAAGTCATTTATAATTCATGCTTTGTCTAGCGATTCATTGTATGCAAAATTTTTCTTGCTCGTTATTGTTTCATCTCAAAAATAATAAAGTTCTTGAATCTCAAAGGAGTCTCCTAACTGACTATGTCAGCTAAGGGCTATGTCAGCATTTTAATTTTGTCACATTCTGTTAGTTCAGCATAGTTTATTTCATTAGAAATAAAAAAAAAAAAATCTAAAGAATATATTCTAGTTAATTGAATGCGCTAACCTCATAGCCAGTTTAGGACCACCAATACTGGGCATTTACACTTATACTGGATAGAAAACCAACCCTCAAATTACCATTAACTCCTGAATGACGACTCACAGTCATTAAAATTCTACATCATTATGGGATGAAAGGTCTTACATTACTTTATTGCAATCCTAGATTAGCTAAGAATTAAATAAATCTGAATTTAGACCCTTTAAGCACTACCAAATATTTGGAAATATGGTGGTGCAAAAAGGAACAGATTCTGGTGATTTTGAACTTTTGAACAAAGCAGTTCATCTGAGCCTCGTTTACTGATTCAAGAAAATATTAATAATTTCATACAAGATTTAAAGTTATCCAAAAAATAGTCTGAAATGCTTGCTTCTTGGCTAAAAGGATGGAATCTTTTTCAAAAGAATATAAAGGTATATACTTATCGTAATTATCATTCTGAATTTAAAGGCTAGTTTTCTGAAGAAAATGGCTTATTGTTTTGTAATGACATTTCTTCTCTTATGGAGACACTTTGAAATAAACGTAACCCATCAGTATGGGGCTTGTTCATTGACTCCTCTAAAATTAGTTTAAAAGCTATGCCAGAAGCACAGCTTTTAAAATAATGGCAGTAAATTTCCATCAGTACTTGTGGCCCACTTGGCTGGTGTGAAAGAAATATTGAAAACCTTAAAGCTTCAAATATGCAGTATATGAATGGAATATTTGTGGTGATTTGAAGGTAATTGCATTTATTCTTGGTCTGCAGCTTGGTTACACAAAGTACTGTTGTTTTTTGTATGAATGAGATAGTAGGGACAGAAAAAAACCATTTCATTAGAAAAAAATAGCCTAAACACGAATAACTCATTCCTGAACAGAAAAATGTGAAACATGTGTAATCCTAAAAATGAGTATCTATCTCCATTACATATCAAACTAGGATTAATGAAGAATTTCATCAAGGCCATGAACAATACTTCTGGTTTCATGTACTTAAAACAAAAGTTTCCTAAAATTAGTGATAAAAAAATTATGAAGAAATATTTGTGGTTCCATAAATATGATCACTAATGCATGATGAACAGTTTGAGGGACTGTTGAATCCGCAGGAGAAAGCAGCTTGGCAAGCATTAAAAAATGTTAGAGTTTTTTGGGAAATCGAAAGGCAGAAAATTACTGTGATATTGTCAACAATCTTATGACTCTTAAAAAAAATTTGTATTATGTCCCTAAAAGTACATTTTCTAAACTCGCACCTAGATTTCTTGCTGCAAAGTCTTCACGAGTGAACGATGAGCATGGAGAACACTTTCATCAGGAGATTTTAACTATAGAAGAGAGGTATCAAGACAAATGAAATCCTAATATGCTGGCCGATTATTGTTGGATCATCAAGAGAGATGCTCCACACATGAAATATAGCAGAAAATGGTCATTTCTTACTTTCTAGATGAGTCAATTGTTTGAGTATTGTGTAGTTAAGAATGCAGACAGTATTAAAATGTTTGAAACTAAAAATGCCTGTTAATCAGAAACCTTGTGTGATGGGGAAAAACCAATATCATATTTGAATTCAGGAGAAAAAATACTATTATTTTTCTTTCTGAGACAAAAAAAAAACTATTTTTTGTTCCCTAGTGTAATGTATAGTTCAGTAAAGAGAAATTTTCAGTAATACATCAGATATTTGTGTTGTTTTAAATTATGATAAAGCATAAATTATAAAAGTATTATAATTCTGTTAAATTATTGTTCATATGTGAATTAAAGTTAGAATTTATATTCCAAGACTGTATACAGGCTGGCTGGTTACAAATAACCCTTTATATTTAAGTAGTTTTATTAAAAGAGACAAGATAAGAGCCAAAGATTGCCATCCTGGTTATATTAGGAAAATTTAATCTTTAAATATCTGGTAGTGTTCATTTGAAAAAGTACAGAAAATGTTTTCATTTGTGAATACACTTGTGCATATACGAGGTGTGATCAAAAAATACGGTGAATGAATTTTTATAGCAGCAATTCCTTAGGCTGCATCTATTTCAACTAGTATGTCTCATATCTTCTTGGGTTGGACAGGCAATGACAAGTTTGAATACGTTCCGGCTTGTCAGTCTGCTTCTGTAGCCACTACAGTGAGGTCATGTTTGCACTGTTTGTCGTGAAACATGGATCTTCAACAACACATAAACATTATGTTTTGTTTCAAGTTGAAAAAAAGTGCCAAAGAAGCTTACAAAATATTAAAATTAGTGTATGGTGATAATGTGGTAACTTTGAAAACTATTTACAAGTGGTATGAGTGATTTAAAAGTTGATTAAAAGAGTCGATTAAGGACAAGGAACGGTTGGGATGTCCTTTAACCTCAAAAACAGATGAAAATGTGCAAAAAGTGGCCAAACTTGTTCGTTTAAACAAGCGAATGACTATTCGAGAGCTTACTGAAGAACTTACCATCTCCTATGGGTCCGTACAAAGCATTTTAACACATGATTTACAAATGAGATGAAGAAAGAGACCTAAAAAAGACGGATTTCTTCAGCATGTCAATGTGCTGTGCCACAAGTAGCTTTTGATTTGCAAGTTTTTGGCCGCTAAACATCTTCCTTCTGTCCAAATCCGCCTTACTCACCAGATTTAGCACCATGCGACTTCTGGCTCTTCCCAAAAATAAAAAATGTGCTAAAAAGGAAACGTTTTG
>JAAAKQ030491387.1:0-41775 GCA_010016005.3 Zanna intricata
GTTAGTCATACATCCAGTTGAACTGGAAATAAGAAATAACAAAACAAACAAACAAAAAATAAATTAATGAATCAAACTTAACACAATGTGTTAACATTTCGGTTATGTTTTCAGATTTTATTTTTTTGTCCGAAATTGACATTCCAAAAAAGTTTTTATTTTTATAATCTCCGCGTGACACTCACCATGACCTTGCGTGCCATTTGAGCCATGCGTGCCGCGGGTTAGCTACAGATGCTGTAGAGCTCCACAGAGTTACACATAGTGCATCATACTTAAAAGTAATCAATGACTTATAGCCAATGGTTAGAAATTTCAGGAAATATTAATAAAAAAAAACCTGTTTTCTAATATTGGATGCTGCGTTTAATTTGACAGTGTAAGCGTTCTCATTGGAATTAGATTTTTACTTCTTCCTAAAGAAGTTAGACTTAGCTTTACGATTTAACAACAAACTTTTTTTATAACTTCTTCAATAAAAAAAAATAAAAAAAAAACAGTAACAAAAGTTATAAAAATAATCTAAAATGTTAAAGTTTTAAATTGCAAATGAGATTACGATTGAGTTGTAGACTAAACAATAATTGTCAGTGATAATGGCTCCACTTTGATACGATCAGAAAATCACGAAAGTGGATGGAAAAATCCGTTGTCAAATGGAATGATGTTATTTGTTTACGGTCTTTGTGCTCAGTGACATCAAACCGGTTGCAACTGCTTTCCTCTTGTGACCCTTATCATGTAATCTGTATAGCGAATTCAAATAATTTAAATCTCATCCCTCTGCAACACGAACTCGCACACGAACGATTCGAAATATTATTATCACCATCTTTGAATATCAAGAGAATAAAATAAATTTAACAAAATTACTGAAACAAACATTTATAATAACACAGTCCACAGAGCTGCCCGTAACCTTTGTCCCAGTGTCCGGAGAAAGGTCGGATGTATATCATATCTGAAATTATTCCGAAGAAGTATGTATATAATTTGTATCTTTGCAACATCTGAATCGCAAAATAATTATTAAATAAGAGAGAACATCAACAATTCGCGTCGATTCAATGAGAAATAATGCTTTCCGCTAAGCCGTGGAAGCGAGAGTGATATTGTCAATTCCAGATGAAATGCTGAAAGACAGTACAGCAATCAAAAAAGTTATAAAAACTGCAATTCGGGAAAGGACACTCGCTCTCAGATGAGAAAAAACAGTTACTAAATGCAATAGTAGTAAACGGTTTAGAAGAAATTTGAGCGTCGCCGTGAAAATTTCATAAAAAATTAGCGTGCTCTGAACGTTACTCATCAAATTGTTTCTTCAGAAAATTTAATGGCCTTTCTCATAATTTTTATTATAAATAATTCTCTCATAATTTTACCAATCAGCAATAAACATCGAAGATCGCGTATGCGGTTTTGTGATTATCTTTTAAAACTAGAACGAGGAAGATTTTATGAATCAAGTTTCATGTGAATTCACATCACATGCATCATGTGATGAATTCTACCCTATCTGGACAGTTCAGAAAGGGCGAGCTCACAAATTTATAATGTACAGACAATTTCTTTGAATGATATTTCTGGTGATGAACCTTTCAAGAATATTTTTAAAAAGTCGGATTTCACGGAAATATTCATTTGATTTACAGATCAGAAGATTATTGAGAAATAATTTTGTAAGAAAATACATTTGTTTGATTCAACTTCAAAAAACCTCAATATTACTATCACTACGAAAGATACTTGTTTTCTTTGAGAGAAAGCTTGTATAAGAAAAATTCAGTATAGAACGTGTTGAAGAGTAGTTGTATCGTCTTCTTTGGAAATTCTCAATTATCTAGTGAATCCTCCGATCTAAGTGCAAATAAGCGTTTTGAAGCTATTCTCTAGGACGATGCTGTGTTTCCGATTTTTCTGAAATTTGAGGTAGCTGGAATTTCTGAGATTCCTTACGGTATATCTTATAGGCGTTTTTCACAAAGCGAAGTGCAATAAGTATCCTTTAGAACACTTACTTTCCTAAACTATTTTATCCTAAACCATTGGATGCTGTTCGTGAAGCCGATAGTGGATATATTTCAATTGAACGTAAGTATATATGCAATTAAAAGTAATCTCAATTACCACAATTAAAAATAGTTTACATAAAAACATTAACAACAGAATTAAAAATTTTAACATTTATTTTCTAGCAGTTTTATCTGTTATTTGATTCTCAGAAAATCTAACATGTAATTAAAAAGCTTCTTACATCGAGCTTCACATAAAAAAAATAAATAAAATATTATAGTAATATAATATAACGAATCTAACATTTTGACAGATTTATTCAAATCTTTAACATTGATTAACATAAATGTACTTTTAATACACTGTATCATCTAAATGTATCGTAAAAGCCGAAAACGCTAAATTTTTTACTGTTTGTTTATTCTGTTGATAGAGATTGCATATTATTATTACCGACATTTTATATCAATTCTACCGATTGTTTAAAATATTACCCATGTACGTTTGTTAAAGCTTTTGGTAAATCTGCATTCGCGCGGTGTCTCCTTTTGCTTTAACAGATCCTCCAGATACAACTTGTGAACAATACTTACGATCTGATTTAAAAACTCGGTCAAGAAAAATTACGATAGTCGTTAAAAAATCCGTAAAAAAACAAATTGCTACATAGTTTTCAAATCTTCTCGATGAAAATTATACGTTTTAACAAAGAAAAAAAAGTTTAATATTATCAATGTAATCTGAATACCTATGTTCTTTGATGGTTGGGTTTCAATTAACCATACTTCTCAGGAGTGGTCGATCTGAGATTGTACAAGACTACACTTCGTTTACATTCATACATATCATCCTCATTTACCCTCTGAAGTAATACCTTGCGGTAATTCGGGAGGCTAAACAAAAAAATGAAGAATCTGTATACCTGAATATTTTTTATGTTTACGCTTTGCAAGAGAAAGTAGATATTTAGAAAATTTAAAAAAGTATTATTTCCTCCATTATTACTACAGTTGAGATATTATAAATTACTTTGAATGGAATATTTTTCTCAGTTAGATATTTTTTTCTATTCTGTTGTTCCGATTTCTACAAAAATGTAAAAAATAGTAAATTAACAAATAAAATGAAAGATAAGCATTTTTTATCGTTGTTTATCCAAATGGGAAATAAAACAAGAATAATAAGAAAAAAAAATTAAAATAAATAAAGGAAAGTTCGCATATTTTTAACAAGTTTAAGTGCATATTTTTATATTATATTTGCATCGTATATATTTGAGAAACGAGTAACTATTTAAATCATTCCAACCGAAAAAAACCGGTCGAAAAAGTAAAACTATTATTTATAGATAATTGTAAAATGGAGAAATTTATAGTGTTTTAAAATACACGCTTATTTTTTTCGAAATAGTAAATAGAAAACAAAATTTAAGATATTTTTTATTAATATTAATTTATTTGAATTTATTTATTTTTCTTTTCGCTAGTTGTTATACATTATTTATTAAGTATGGATCATTAATTAATAATTGTAAGTAAAAATATAATCTTTTATATAACTTGAACTTTCTTAATGCCGCCAAATGAGTTCGATTTTAAAGAATTTAAAATACTGATACAAAAAAGTGTTAAATTTAAAAACATTAATAAATATAAATATAAATATTAATAAATATAAATATCGTAAAACTGAAGAGACATTTCGAAATGTATTTTTTTGTAATGGCATCCGCTTTAGCTTAACGTTGACAAATATATCAAATTTTAATCTTTATCAAAATCAGGTTGTCAGCCAGAATAAACGGAATATAGAGAATTTAATTGTTGCAGGCCTTTCTCTCCTTCAACTTAATTATAGATATTCAAGATACTTAATTAGTTAAAGAAAAAAATACTTTAAGATAAAAAAAGAGGAAGATCACGAACGACTCTGTCTGAACGACGACGCTTTCTCACCCTTGTCCGGTCTCCCTAAGCTTTCTTTGAATAACGCTCTTTTCACAATGTACTTGCTGAGTTTTTACAAAAACTTTCGTACGTACAGTAATGAGTTTTAAACTTCACCGAACAAGCAGACAACATTATGGTCGATTACAATATTTTCAGCCAATTTTTTCGACACCATATTCTTTATTATGGTTTGTTGTTTTAATCAGAAATTGTGTTACACAGCCAGTGAACAAAACATTAGATTAAGAAATTATCAAAGAGAACTTTGGTACGGTGGATCGTTAACAAATTCTACATAACGCATCCTATGCTAATGAATGTATTTAATTAGATGGAGAGTTTTACGACTGTGCTTTCAAATCAGATAACCATTATGTGTGACCTTAAAATGATGTCATCACTAGTCATAATATGACTGTCTACATTTATTTATTTGTACTTCTATTAAGTGTATTTGTAGGAACAGGTTTATTTTGCAAGATCACGGGCTAGCGTATATTATCTTCACGAATCCTTGTTCACATAACAACTATTAATTGTTTGCTTAGCAATTTACAAGAATCTATTATTGATATCGAGCACTCATTCACAATTTAAATACAAAGAAACTTCATCTGGCCTCTAAAAAAAGACATCATTTTTAAGGTAAACTATTTGTGCATATTTAATATTTACTCTTATCAAGACCAAAAAAGCTGTAAAAGTTGGTCGCATTGCAATACAGAAATATTCGAATTAAGAACTTTCCGAAAATTATTTAATAGAGATATTAAAATTTGATTATTGATTATATATTCTCAAACGCATAAATTGAATCCGTCCCAGAAATTTTTTAATTGTTTTCGTTTTTATAAATCTTGGTTTTTTTTACGGAAACATTATACGATATTAATACCTTTAATTTTAACTGTTAATAAAAAAATGATAATTAATTCTAATGAATAAAGAATCCATTCTACGTAAAAAGTAACATCGAATTAATGAGACATTCTTCCGTTTTATGAATTCAAACTGTTTAATTTTTTTTAGCTTGAATTCAGTGTGAAATAGTTTATGATAATACATTCAGTAAGGAAAAAATTAAGAAGCACTAGAGTGCAACATTTTATTCGTTTCGTTCTATTGCATTGCACGCGGTCTTTTGCAAGGTGGGGAATTTATTATTAATACAACAGTCATTTTATTCAGTGTATTTTATTTTTGTTTTATTATATATCACACTGAAATTTTTCTTTCTTAGTATACAGACCCACATTTTTCTGCCTGTTTTTAAATTGTTTGCTCGCTTACAACTCAATAATTAGCCTCCTCCGATTTCAGATCGAAATCGGTGTGGGAAAGTTCACATCTCAAATATACAAGAGGCGGTTGCACGTGTGGCCGACTATTATAGTTTGCAGAATTATCGGCTCCGTGAATTGTCGAAAATGACATACTCGTCTCCTAAGGGGTTTACTTTCTGTATATATCGCATAGAATTCACGATCAGGAATTTACAATTCAGGTAGTCAGTCACACATATGTTTTTGGAATCTCACAACACTGTCAAGAGAATTTTTTTTGCAGAGGACTATGCTTCGAATCTTTTCTAATTGTGGGAAACCATAAAGCTAGAATTATATGTTCTGCCGTTTTTCTTCTAGATCTTAATGATCCACACGATTTTCATCTCTCGCCACAGTACTGAAAAAGAAGTCATCTCCCTCGTCATGTTAATGTTTCAGAAGCTGTTCACAAAATTCCTTTCGTAGCTTGTTTTTTTTTCCTATGAATTTGCGTAGCAATAAATTTTATGGTAGCGTAGTTGTGGAATAATGCGTACAACTGGTTCTTTTAAGTGACTATCTGGGCAGCGATGCGTTATTGTATGATGAGCGATCGTTCTGAATCAATTCATTCAATTCCTTTTGGTGCTTCTTGCAATCCCGAAAGCATCGACCACTGCGAGGTTCATTGAGATGAACCTCGCAGTGGTCGATGCAGTGGTCTTTATTGGATTTTGATGGTTGAAATTTTATTACCCTTCTATTTCCTGTATTTCGATCAGTTGTCTCATCACCATAAACTTTTAGATGTTCATGAATATCATCAGCGTTCACTTATCCATTGTTAAAAATTCAGTCACTACACGTTGATTTAGACGCTTCGCGACCATCAAGAATGGACTGAAAGAACAATGGCGACTCTACCATAACAATCTCTATCCATAATAATGGCGACTGATAGAAAATGAGAGGACATAGGTCAACGAGTTCTGGAATGTTAGTAGTAAGATAATACAAGATGGCAGCACCTGTCACTTTGTGTGACATTTTGTTCTCCCTTTCGATCAGAATGCGTTACATTTCTGCCACCCATCGTGTATTTTCATTCAATTCTTCTTACAATCTTTTAAAAGCAGACTTACCCGCAATCATGCTTTCAATCTAATTGGTTTTTAGAACGCAGAAAAATGTATTAAAACGATGGAGATATTGATTTTAGTATTCTGAAACTTGCAAGCCTGCGTCAGGTCTGGCGTTGTTTTGTTTATTGATTCAGTGCCGGGTACGATTTGTCGGTTGGGAGATGAACAGACAATTCCGAACCAAATAATATGTGAAAACCAACGTTATTGCAATACTTTCTAATTTTGTACTTAATTATCAAATATGGGTATTTTAAAAAAGGATATAGTCTTAATACCCGCGGAGTTTTAGGTGTAAACATCAGCTTATCGAATTAACCTTTAAGGTGGATTCGATTTACACATACGTATGAAAAATTTGATTGCTAAATTAACTCTTCCATAATATTTCACGAGATACATCCTAAAATAAATCCTAATCTAGAAAAATCAGAATAGAGCAATTTTTTTTACATATCTGATATGCTTTAAAATTCATTTCAGCAGTTAAAAATGAATACCATTGTATTTAACACAGGTTTTTAGGCGTTCCAAGACCGATAGACCTTTTTTTCTTTTAATGAAAAAAATAATTACTCATTTTCCTGTTTTTAATGGATTACAAATTTTTTTCTATCGTCTGTCCAGCCTTTCGTTCACATTTATTTTATTTTTCAACTCCAACACATAAATTTAGGATGCTCAGTGGATTTTCAAAGTTGATTTTTTTGTTTGTTTTGTTTGCACGTCACGCTTGAAGGCTCTATAAGTCGCTTACCCAGGAACTGAATAAAATTTAGACTTATCAGTTCTTTTCTGTAAACCTTATGCACAACATTTCCACTGACACTTAGGGTAGTAATGATCCAACGAATTATGCCGAACTCTTAAGTAGACACTGTAAAGTATGCTCATTGCCGGCTGGTTGTCTAATCTCCAAGATGGAGGGCTTTAAAGGGAAAGAGAACGTTAGGTTAGGAGAAATAATATCATGTTTTATTTGTTAAAGGAAGAGTTTTATTAAAACTGTTTTTTTAAATATTTTTATAGTCCGTAAGACAGTTTTAAAAATAAAAAAATTGTACGAGAAAGACTGTAAATAGATTTCGATAATTGCGCTCATTAAATTAATAAGAGTTTAGTTTCATTTTTAACTATTACTACGTTACATGAATTCAAGGCTAACAGTTTTGCGTTTTAATATGACGAATTTTTATTACTTTTAAAAGTCATGATTAAACGTCATAATTAGTCATGGTCAATGTCACGTTTACAGCGACTGAAAAATCACAAATGACTGATGATATGAATGATAGAATATGCTGTATATCATTTTTGACTAAATTACGCACTAAATCGAAAGAAAAGGTAATGACAATTCGAAAAAAATTAGTGTAAACCGATAAGACTTGTCACTAAATATATTTTTGCCAAAACGGTTTTAACTGATAAAATTTCATTTATATCAAATCGTTTTTTATTATTTCAGATATTTAATCGAATCGTAATTTTTTTTATTTAAAGCTGCATTAGATGTTAGTAAAGCACACGTAATGATATAAGTAATGGTACTTGTTATATAACTAATGATTATATAATAAGTAATAGTTATATATAAGTAAGTCATTATATAAGTAATTTAAGATGGTTTTCTCATAAAATCAGACTTCAGGAAGCTAAATTTAAACTTGAACGTTTTCAACAATTAAAGCAGAAAAAACCCCTTCCCGATAACAGTGAAATCTCTGTTAGTAGAAATTTGCTTAACTCTTAACAGTTTTTAATAAATAAAAAAAGTTTACTGTATAGCAAATTGTTTTAATACTCAATGAAGAAAAAATGTCAAAGTATCTCTAATCGAACTTTTATGGATGTTAAAATGGAACTTAGAAAAGTAAATGGATGAGTGCGGTTATAGCTATCTTGTAATCTTTATTGTAATGAAACTAGAAGCAGATAAATATCTATGAAAGCCTTTTTGTTAATTCAGAGGAATTAACAACTTACATCATTATGTGATTCATAATATTATCTTAATGCCATAAAAGCGAACATTACAGTTTTAACATTGTTATAATAAAACCATAATTCATAACTACCTTTAACCAAGTTAATTTTACAATTTCTTCAAGAGAAGACGCTGTTTTATATTTCACTGTCGTAGAATACAATTTGCCCAGTTACACATTAAAAATTAACAACGAGCATGTAGCTTTTCAGTCTACTCAGATCCAGACTGCTAAATTACAATAATTTACTTTTTTTTCGGTTACCATTTTAGAATAAGATCGCTTTTAGAGTGAGGCGAGAGAGGCCCCCGTCCTCTCTATTGCAAATAGCTATTGCAAACTTACAACTGACATCAATGTAACTTCTCTTTTATTCAGCCTTTTCATGACGAGATTTTGCTTTTCCTTAAATCTTTTATTTCTCCTTTAGTTCGACAGATTTTTTAATTGTTATCAAATCGTGTTCCTTTTATGCAATTCCTTATAATCAATCTTAAATTTGTAAAGCATATACGATTTCAAGCCGAACAGTAGACGTTTCAGTGAAACATACGGTATCCAACTTAGTTTTCTTCTTTCTTTTTTTGTTTAGCCTCCGGAACTACCGTAAGGTATTACTTCAGATGATGAATAAGGATGATATGTATGAAAGTAAATGAAGTGTAGTCTTGTACAGTCTTAGGTCGACCTTCCTGAGAAGTGTGATTAATTGAAACCCAACCACCAAATAATAGCGGTATCCACGATCTAGTATTCAAATCCGTATAAAAGTAACTGCCTTTAATAGAATTTGAACCTTAGAACTCTCGACTTCGAATCAGCTGATTTTCGACGACGAGTTAACCACTAGACCAACCCGGTGGGCTATTACACTACTAGCTTTGTCTTTGACAATGGAGGAAGAGATGAAATCTGTCAGACAGTTATTGTAATACATTTTCTGTCATAAGTTGGTTACTTGTGAAACGCTTTTCAAAGTTAAGGTGTCATTTTGTTCACAATAAAATACTTACATTTGTTTTAAAGCATATTGTGATAAAATCGAGATTCACCGAGATATAAAGAACTAAAAATTTGACATGGCCACAATTTTGAAATTTGTGAACATGTTTACACTGTAATTTTCTATTTATTAGAAAAGGTTGGTATAAATGTGAGTACCAAATGTTACTGTGACTCCTCAATCTAATTCTGAGGTATAAATATTTCATCAATAAACACAAAATGGTAACAGAAGTGAAATGAAGAAGGGGAAATCTTTTTTGTTCATTTGACATGTAGAATTTGAAAATATATAACCAGTCTACAGTTTTAATAACAATTTATAAATATTTGTATATAATCATAATCACCAAAAAAACAATCTCATCGTAGAAGTTTTCGTGAAGCACCTTACCACAAAAAAAAAATGTTACATATATAAAAAAAGGTAAATAAAAGAAATAATACACATGCTCCTGAAAAACACTTACAGTATGGAAGTATCCCATAAAAAGCTACTCTCTCTCTTTTTCTGTTTAGCCTCCAGAACTACCGTAAGGCATTACTTCAGAGGATGAATGAGGATATGTATGAATGTGATTGTCTTGTACAATCTCAGATCGACCATGCCTGAGAAGTGTGGTTAATTAAAACCAACCACCAAAGAATACCGGTATCCACGATCTAGTATTCAGATCCGTATAAAAATAACTACCTTTACTTAGATTTGAACCTTAGAACTCTCGACTCTGAAATCAGCTGATTTTCGATGTCACGTTAACCACTAGATCAGCCCGGTGGGCTCATAAAAAGCTACTGTTTACTCCAAATCTGAAAAAGATTGATATGCAAAGAAAATAAATCCTATTTGCAATGCTCAAACGTTATTAAAACACAATTCTTTGCTTCAAATGCAGAGAAAAAGTATTTAATAAATTAAGTCATGCAAAAACTTGAATAAAATTATAAAAATTCACTTGCCATGGGCTGTTTAAAAATATAATCAACAACTGGTTTAAAAGAAACACAAAAAATACTCAATTCTTAAGAGTAACATTATTTTATTATTTATTTTGTATGTGAAACAACCCCATTATATAAAGATGTATATATCATACATATATATATAGATAGATATATGATACATTTAGTTTTATGTAGTATATGTAAAACTATAAGTCAAATTAATTTCTGCTTTTTTTTTTATAGCAAGATGGAGATAGGTCTGCGTCTCTTTGGAGCTGTACAGATATTCTTAGCCTGGATTACAACTCCATTATACTTGTTCATAGCTTGGAAAAGAGGTAAGAAATATTTACCTCCAATCTCAGATCCCATTCTATTACTCAGTGCGACTGAATTAGCAGCAAAAATCAGAAAAGAAGAAGTAAGTTGTGTATTCATGCTATAAATTGAAACTAATTATTAAAAATACTACAATAAATAAATGAACATACTTATACCTTGTTTATAAAAAATTATTATTCCTTATCTTCTATATTCATACAAAAAAACACACATTTTTGTGTCTTGAGAATCAACAGATAGTGTAAAAATTGCAGCAATGAAAAAAACATAACATCTTCCAGTAGATAATCAATAATAGACATCTAAAAAAATATTTTTCCTTAAATACACTATGTATGTTTTCATGTTTCAAATATTTCATTTTTGCTTTAAATTCTTAAAATCAAAATGATTCTTTCTAAAAATAAAATAAGGATAAGGAGAATGTGAAAAAGTATTTGTTTTTTTTTTTATTATTATGTAGTGTATTTGTTTATGTACACAAAGCCTTCTTTATGTTTTTGTTATTCCTTAATTAACTTTTGATTCAGTTTTTTTAATAATGATACTAATGAGGTGAACATAATGAACATAATGAAGTTGTAGTTTCTTTTAATATCATTTTATTATTTTGATTTATAATATTTAATACTGTATCTGAAAATTGAAAAGCAGAAATTCTGAATATTCAGTGTTCTAAAAAGGAAATGTAGGGAAATAAAAACTGAACAATTTATCACTGGTTAAAACTCCAACCCTGAACGTTTTTACTCAACAATTTTAAATATTTCATATTGTTATTATTGTGTTACAAAAATATCACATTTTGTTTATATAATAGTAAAGTATAATGTAACATATGAATACAATTTGACAAAACTTAAGTGGGTAAAAAAGCCATACATACACACATATGTGCACATTCTCTCTCTCTCTCTCTCTCTCACACACACACACACACACACACATGCACGCACGCGCACACACACACACACAAATCTTTATTAATCTACTGGTATTATACACTGTTTTCTGCTAAACCTGCTGTACTACTGATTAATAATAGATTCATTAAATGTTTAAATCTTTTTCATCTCCTAAATATGGTTAGATCCTGTGTTTTTATTTCATGAATTAGTTTTTTTTTGTCATTTATGTTGAGCAGTCATAGTCTACAGCAGTCATTCTCTTTTACCCGTATGTCAAGTATAGTCCACATTCTACTCCCATTTCTGCTGGATCAAAAGATATACAAATTGTAATGAAGTAATTAAATACTCGTACAAGTAATAAATAATTAATTTAATAAAATATGATGAAACTTGTAAATCTGAAAACATACAGCTTTTCAGGAACAGACAAATCTTAATGAAATTTTTCTTAAGTGTTTTTAAGATTTGTCTTTCCTTTTTCTATCCTTTGTACACAAATTTATGATAGATTTGTTTAAATGCACTCAAATTATAATAAATCATTCGGATAATGACTGCTGTTTAGTTTAGTGGAGTTTCTGTCAAATGAAATCACAAACAATTCTACTGAATATAACTGTTTTTACTAAATTTAGAATATATGAAATTATAAATATATCATTGCTTCTTAAAAAATCTATTGATTCATCCCAAAGTCACATTAATATTCCACCATGATCAGCTAAATACATCCAAAATTGAAGTGGTTCAATTGCAAACTGTTGGTTGTAGGAAAAAAAATAGATTAAGTTACCATATTCAGAAATGCAAAAATGCTGATACATTTCCACCCAGCTAATTTGTTATAAACATTAATTTTCAACAAAAAAATGCTAAGTTTTATTTTTTACTATCAAATTTGCTTTTAAGACAAGCAATGAGGACTCATGCTTCTCTGCAGCAAACAATAAATAACCTAAGTTATAATTTTAATATATAGACGCAAAATTTACTGTGTGGTCATAAGACTTCATTTCATAAAACATTAGCACTACGTTGATCCTTTGATTTAATCTTCAATTTCATATCTTTAAATGATTTTGTACATGATAGGGCAACATACAATTGTCCATGGTTAAAAACTGGTTTGGGCTGCTATAGTTACGAGGTCTATAGTTTGTCCTTCTGGCTTGTTGATGGTCATAAAAAATGTTAAACATACAGGAAATTGATTTGATTAAAAGTAAATGGTGCATTGGTCAGCACCTCAAATCATTTGACACAGAAGTATTCGTCCAATATTCACACCTGTTATAATTTCCTCATACATACATTTTGTATGTTTTCATACATTTGTATGAAACATTAAAAAATGTATGTTTTCATACATTTTTCTGACTATTAGTTTCATTCCATTTAATAATCCCTTATCACAATGCTACCTTCTTTTAATGCCAATATGTGTGGTGCACACCACTCATTCTGAGGGTATTTAAATTTCAGTAGAAATGAAAAGCTGAAATTCGAAAAATTAAGTTTCTAAATAGGAAATGTTGGGGAATAAAAACTGAATAATTTATTTCTGGTTAAAACTCCCCCCCTTAAAGTTTTTACTCAACAATTTTAGATGTTTCATATTGTGGTTGAACTGCAGCAGTTTGCTTTCTTCTTCCATTAATAATGTATTCATACTCATATAAGTATCACACCATATAATTTTCCATTTTGTAAGAAGTTGTGTTTTTGCAATTTGCAGTTTGTTATAAACTACTTCCATTATTTAATGTTTTTCTTTTTCAAATATTTTGTTATGTTTTCTTGTTTTTCTACAGAGAGCCATTTTATATGGTGATTTTTTTTTTTCAGTAGGTTGACAAAAGCATTGTGATCATAAAAAATATTTTTTGCTAAGAGTGTGTGTCAGGAGACTATCCAAAGATAGCCAACCTTAAATACAATATTAATAATATGCATACCTCTCAAGACATAAACGAAGGAATTAGTTAACAAATAATAAAGGTACAAAACATTAAAGACATCCTAGTAAAGTTACAAATACTAAAGACAGATAAGAATAGTATAGATTATAAAACTTTGAACTATAACATAATTCCACAACATCACATCGTGGCCTCCTAAGATAAGCGGCGCCCGTGGACTTCCAAATATAATGTGCCCTTCTTCATAAAAAAATACACGGGATGGCTAGCGGGAGCGGGATGACCGGCAAATTATAAAAAAGTCTCAGAACTAGAAAAAGTCAATTTATTATCATTACATTAAACAAAAACATAAAATTCATACAAGATTAAAAGAAACTGTATAAACAAAAACAAACTTTATAGTAAACAAAAATCAGAAGTAACTTATATATTTATTTTCCTAGCTTTATCTTTTGCAGATTGATTAATAATATCACACGTATTTAAGTTAGAGTCGCTCTCATGGATAAAATACTAAAATCACTTAATTTGCTTGTCCCAAAGAAGCCCGTAAATAATTTTTATCCTTTTCAGTACTGAAGAATATTTTTCGCCGGTACAATTTGTAGTGGCAATACTTAAAAAAATGCACAGTGCGTGGCCACGTTAGGAATGTAGACTCAATTTTCGAGTCAATTATTGTTCTTAAACTAAGTTCCGCAGATAATATATTTTCTTTATTTTCCAATAAATATACATGTTTAAAATGAAGGCATTCTTCAATAAAATTATTTTCTAAATCATCCATGTAAGTTACGCACAACTTTGCAGCATTCTTTCTAACTTTGTCTTCATTTACATTTTTTTAATTGACCAGAAACCCAAATTTTGGGTAAATGTCATCAGTAGGCACACTTTCTCTTTTGTACTTCTAGAAAATTATCAATTACAGCATAATATGTATTTATGCGGAATTTGGCATCAAATATAATTTCTTTAACAAATTTTTGTCGTACTGTTTTTTCTTTTGCGTATTCGTTTGTACTCAACACATCCGGATAATTTTATACCTTCAGATTTTTAAAGGTTAAGATTCTGTATTTCGTTTCGATTATACAAATTTTTCTAAAGAAGTGTATAATCCAATAATGCCTTCAATTGTAGTATTAACTTTTTGAAGTGATGTATTAGTTTTATCTATGATTTCTAATATTTCACTCCAAAATGCTACCATAAAGCAGATTCCGGTGAATTGAATTTATCTAACAACCCTTCACCTTCAACTTTTTTGTTGCAAGCTTTTGAAAATTATCTACGTAAATTTTATTCAAAGCATCTTTAAAATTTTCGTAACCGAAAACCACTGGCCTTCACTGAATCAGCTCTTACTGGCCAACGAATGTCGCTTAATGTTTAGGGAACTTTGTTTCTTGCTGCTAGAGTATCTTTCAAAACTTTCCATTTTGATGTTGAAAGACAAGAAAAATGTGTAGATTTTGTAGAAATAAAAATAATTTAGTTGCGTGTACGCAGCATTCCGCCGCCGATTCTCCAATTAAATTTTTAAAATGTGCTGCACAGTGCACGTAAATGGCAAAATTGTTTTTTAGAGTTAATGCGTGCTTGGAAGCCACTATATATACCCGACATAATCGAGGCATTATCATATAGTCTACAGCGTCAAGCGAGCCGTCGCAGAACGACACAACGGGCGATGAGGGCCACTACCCTCGTCGGCCCTTCCAGATAATCCTCCCTGTTTGCTTCTTTCTTGTTTCAGGAGGTCGAAAGATGACTACAGGGAACAACGCGGATGGCCATGGTCCCCCAAACCCCCCTCGCGGTCCCAAAATTTGACTCTAATAGCCGACATAAGGGAGCTGAGCTAAAACATCTTTTCCTAAAGGGGGAACGATTTTTCTCAAAATTGACATTACCGGGCGCCCTAAATAATATATTAAGCCTGTTTACAGTTAATCCGTAAAAAAAGAATATCCTCTATAAAATCCTTGCATTTAAACATCATCAAAAAATAAAAACACATTGAACATATGAAAAATATTACTGTAACCTAAAAAAATTAATAGTTATAAATAAAAGATTTCACTTAATGGATAATTTTTTATTAATTACTATAATGTTTAATTTTAAAAACATAGTTTCAAAATACACACTAGCAATATTATACATAATTTAATTGTTAAAACGGTATAGTTAAATGGAGGTGATGTTACTTCCAGGCAAACACAGCAAGATAAAGCAAAATAGAAACACACTGGTAGAACAGATAACATCACTTATATCAGAATAATAAACTTAGCTTAGTAAGATGACAAAAAAAATTGTTAATAGAATAATATAAAACCAGATAAATTAACCTATTAAAATAAACTACAACTATAATCATTACTGTTTATTAATATTAATAAAATTACAACTATTTATATCTTTTAATTCAGTAAATTTTTTCAGTACACTTCTGAGCAAGTAGTTAGAGCATACATCAAGCGCTGCCGAAGTGTTAACCCACACTTAAATGCAATAGTAGAACAACGGTTTGATGAAGCTGCAAAAGAAGCTTTTGAAGTTGACCAAATTATTGCATCACACACAAAATCACAAGAACAACTGGAGAGAGAAACTCCACTACTGGGTGTTCCATTAACTGTAAAAGAGAGCTGTGGATTAAAAGGTAAAACGCATTGAATAAAATTTTTCATGCTGAGAAAATATTACATAAATAATTTTTAAATGAAAAGAATAAATTGGATTCATGAATATTTAAAGTGAAGAATACAAAAAATGAAAACTAATTATTGGTTGATAAACGAACAAACTGGTGTTACTGGTTGATTATAGCTAGAAAATTTATTAATTCTTAGGAAAAATGTTAACATTTAAAATTTAATTAACGTTTATTTAAATTATATACAATGTAGGTAATATGCATCTCCGTAAGATCCATATTATTTTATCAAACTTTTTGGTTTGTTTCATAATAGTGTAATTTTAATAATTAAATATTATAAAAAAATTAGTCAGGTTCAAAGAAACAGTACTAAATAAATATTCAAGAACATAACATAAACCATTTAAGAAATAATCACTGAAAAAATGTAGTTAATAATAAAAATTATATATAAATAAATATTATCTAATAAGACTTTTATAAATATAAATTAACTTAATATTTGATTTTCAACTCAATATTTTATTTTTAGTTAATTTTAGCATAACTGAAAATAATTATGTATGGTTTTAATTGCAGCAGAAAGAAACATAAATTAAATACTTACTATTCCCCAAAGATTTTTTGTCAACTCGATTATACAACATTGTACATGGATAAAGTAGTCATTTTATTCATTTAAAATATTCACAGTCTGGTGCAATTTTATATTAAAAACATTTTTCAGAAATAATATTATGATTTCAAAATTAATAAGCACACTTTGAAATCTCAAAATAAATAGTTCCACTTGTCTCTTTTTTTAATGAGGATGTCAGTTTAAACATATCATATACATTATATGTTTAATTAATTCTTTAGATATGAGTTTCCGTTGGAACGATGTAAAAAACAAACTGATAAATGTAAAATAAAGTATTTCTAGACATATAAATAAAAAAAAGGATTAGAACAAAAAGCACCTCAGAAAAATATTAACAATAATTTTATAGGTTTTTATATGGTAAAAATGTATAATTTACATTATTATTGTTAAAGAAGATATTTGATACTACAGATCAGAAATTTTAATGTTAAACTGAACATTTATTTTATGATTCCCAAATATGTTATTATTTACCCACTAATGAATAAACAATACCAACAAACATTTTTATTCATATGTAAAGAACTGCACATCACCGGTATTGATAACATAATCCTGAAATAGTTTTTCAGTTTTTAAATAAAGAATAAGTTTGTATAATTTTTATTAATTTTGTTAACAGAAAGCTCTGAACATCATGAATATTAAGAAAAATTTCCTTACAGAAAAACTGCCAACCACTAATTTTATAATTATTAATAAATAATAATTATAATAAATTATTATGACATAAAATTATTAGATTTATTAATAATATAAAAAATTATTATCTTAAATTACTATATAATTATAAAATTATTACATCACACAAACTTGGAATCTTTTTTACAACTCAGTGAAATTAGTGGTAATCTTTAACAACTTTGCCCCTGAAGATGGCTGCAAAAGTAACCGAAAACAATACATGAAAGTCTTAGAAAATTGTAAATTTGATTCTGTTTATCAATAGAAAATGATTTTCTAAAATAAAATTGTTTACATTGTTTTCACCACCAACTATCTGGATAAAAACTTGTTGGATCACTAATTTTTTAACTTACTTTTTTAATTTCTTGTACAATAATGTATTACTAAATTTATAACAAAATCCTGCAATAAAAATGATAATGTTTCTCGTTTAATAAGAGATAAGATAATTTTTTTTATGACTGAGATTCTTTCAAATATTTTTAAATAAGCTACTAATTACTTGCATAATATTTATTATAACAAGGCAAAATATAAAAGCTTGTTCTTCAAGTTTGGCAATCTATAGCTTCTTTATTACTGTCGGATCACGTAAAAACTAGTTTTTAAAAAAGTTTTACAGAAAAGTTTACTAATCAGAATTTCTATTAATTCTACTAATCTATTAAATTAAGAAAGATACCAGTCATTTCTTGACATCTGGATCAAAAACATCTTCACCACTATTTTTTTTTAGTTTTTCCCAGCTCTTATTTTACCAATCACCAGTTTATCCATATCTGGGCTACTCTTTTATATGTCATATCCACATACTTCTTTTACATCTGCATTCAACTATTAATGAGAAATTTGATTTTTGGTTTCCTTATTGTAAATTACCACTCTGCTTTAGTGATATTTTGAGGGGGCATTGTCTAAGTTTTTTCGATGAAATTAACTTCAGTAAGCCTGTACCATTATCATTGTGCAGGGTATCAATTATTCATTGCTTAAGAAGAAAATGGGTTTGTTCTTTCTCTAATATGGTATTGAGGACTACCAGCATTAACATCATGTCATTTATCATCATTAGCTTTCAGTAGTTCATCTAGTGCATAATAGATCTCTTCTTTTTTATCTTCACTTTTATCACTAGTAAAGGAATGATGTTGATTAAACTTTATATAATCTTCCCTGCTAAGTAGACATACTTGGCATTAATTGATCAAAAAAAAAGATATACGGTTTTGTAAAGTATGTAAATCTCCTGTAAAAAATGTAGGATTTTTCTTCTTGTCTGGTATATTCTTGATATGCTGTGATATCTATACTATACTTAAAGAAATACTTTTATAAGATCATTTCTTAGTCTGTGTAGATGAAAATATAACATGATTCAATTCTGCAATCTTTTTTTTTGTAAGAATTTCAATTTCATTTCTTTCAGACCTTTTTTCTTACTTTTTTTTAAGGTTTTATTTAAATTTTTATAATAAGATAGTATTTCCTACACTTATGATGTCAGCCGCTGAACAAACCCCTATATGGAGGAAGAAATGACTTTATATTAATAGTTTCCTTCTTTCGTGTTGATAACTTTCACCACAGCTTAAATAGTCTATCCTGTTAAAAGACTATAATTAAAATAAATAAGTATTTATAAAAATTTACATCTTTAAAAATGATAAAAATTTATTTTAAAAAAACATGGAAATTGTTCTTCAAAATGACCTCTTGGAGTTAAATAGCTGCATCTTCTTCAGTGGAATATTCCATTGTGGTATTGTTAATGAGACTCTTTTTTAAAAGTAAGGAAACAAATTTGTCACACTACTTAACATATACCTTTTTTAACAAACAACTATATTGAAGAATTCAATACAATAAAAAATCTGACATAGGTTAATTAATACGTACATACTTGTATACTATCCAAAATGTAACATTTTTTATTGTACCTGAAGCACAACATATTACCAAAAATATGATCCAAAATCAAAACTCATCTATTAGTGCCAGAAAGGGCACTTTCTAATATATATCAACCTATGGTTGTTTAAAACCGGGATCATTTTCAGAAAAGAAGTCACAGTTTGTTTTCAAAACTACAAATATAATAACAAGATACTACAAACTAATATAATACATACTTACAAACACTGTGACCTAGTACATAAATTCACATCATACATATCAGGTGCACGTTCACATGCAGAAATAATGAACACACACAACCCAGCACAGTGCAGTGCACAACACACATTGCATAAACACAGATTCGGAATCGCTAACGAAGTGATTCCAGATCTATGTTTATATGAACTTTTTTTCTTATTTTTGGATGTAAAATCACCTCCTGAAGTTTCTCTGTTTCTTCAGAAAGAAAAGAAAAGAAAAGTTAAATAAATAATACATCAAAATCAAAATCTTAACACACTTAAAACAAATGAAACTTGACAAGACAACCAATTTGACAAAAAATAATGTATTGATTATACGACTTGACTACACACTTCTAATATTGTTAAGACTGGTATCATTAATAACAATATCATTGATAACTTTATTGAAGTTGCAAAAAGATCTTATGTAAGAATAATTTTTGTGAAATTTGTCAGTGAGTAGCTTATAATTCTCTATAATTTTATCACCACATTCTTTTAAACTGTATAGAATTTCTAGAATATTTTGAAGAATGTCACTAGTTTGTTTTTTTTTTGTTTTAATTTCAAGCAGCTCTTGTCTAATAAGTGTTGTTCTTTAGTGGTTCAATTAACCCACTTCTCAGGAGTGGTAAAAATAGTCACTTTATTCAATATATACTTGATAAGATTCTAACACTTTTGAATAAAATAATCATTTATCTCCCAGTTTGGTTATGTCAACTCAATTACCTGTGCTAGGATCATTCATGGAATTTATATGACTTTTCATACTCATATAATGTTAATATAAACAATTGTTTAATAGTAATTAGGTAAAAATATTCACACATACATAATATTCATACATTCATGTATACATGTAAACCTTAAAATGTATTATCAACTTTCCCAATCTGGAACCCTCTGTCCTCAACTGTCATCAACTGGTTCCATGTAAGTCATGTTTACAGAAAGTTGTTAGTAAACCCCTAATGAGTATTTATAATTTTAATGTAAAATGAATATTAGTCTAAGGCTTAGTGATCAATGATATTATCAATCAGTCAGTTCCTCCTAATTGTATGCACTTTGTGTGGGAAAGTCAAGTTCACTTTTTTAAATTTTCTGAAAGAGGTTATTATGGCTCCATCAGAAAATTCAGGAAGATAACTCTGGTTCAAGGAATGCAGGCAAAGCTGGACATATTACTAGCAATGTATATATTAAAAAGCTTGACACAGGATAAAAAGACTTATTTCAAACAAGAGAATCAACAAATTACCTCACTTACAAAAAAAAGAAAACTTAAACTCATGTCAGAAAAAGTTATTGTTAGATATTAGTCAAATATTTCTAGGAATACTATGATTTATTTATTTTTAAACCCTATTTATTCCTTTTATATTCTGCTTTTTTTTTTTATTAAAAAGTAAAAGTGATTCACATTAAAGAGAAATGAGAATGTTGTAAAGATATTTTTATTAAGGTATACTTAATTCTAGCTACCTAGGCATGAGAATAATCTTATTTAATGTTTAATACCAAGTAGAATATAGATATTAATTTTCCAGGAATGAGCCTCAGTGTAGGCTGTAAAATCAGAATCAATATAAAAGCCCAACAAGATGGGGAATCTGTGGAAAATCTCAAAAAAGCAGGAGCAATTCCAATTGCTGTGACCAACACTCCTGAACTCTGCCTTTGCTGGGAAAGTAGTAATCTTTTAACTGGTCGCACAAACAATCCTTATGATTTCAACAGAACACCTGGTGGATCTTCTGGAGGAGAAGTACGTTGTGTTGTTACTCTAATTATAATGTTTTGTGATCTCTTTATAATTTTTTTTTAGGTCATCTCATTAGGTATAATGCATGTATAACCTTTATTTAACTTTATAGCTTCTAGAGGAAAGATTTCTTTAAGAAGAAATTCACATTGCTGTAAATTACATTGCAAGTATTTATATTATAGCAAAATAATTCTTTTGACTATTAAGTCAAAAGTAGTACATTTTTGTATAAAGAAAAAAGTCTCATTATCATAACTTCTTATATGGAATATCCTATCCCTTATACTGAAAATAGTTTTCTGAATAAATGTCATAATTTTTGAGATTAAACTAGAAACATTATATGCTATGGCATAAAAAAATTCAGTGGCATAAAATTCTATTAATAAAAAATTGTTTGTTAAAAATGAAACATGGTAATTAACAAAAAAACAAAAAAATGGTAGTTAAAAAAAATTTGGTATAAAAACAAGTAGAATTTTTACTAAAAAAGCCTACTTTTCACTATGAAACAAACCTGTAGATGGAGTTGTGGACAAAACCATGCAAAAAAGTAAGAGATACATCTTTTCCATCACTACCACACTAGCAGAAAAGACTTTTTATGCACCTATTCCCTGTTATTGCATATTGTAACAGTTGAAAGATGTAAAATGACAGATGTAAATTTTTCCTAGGAATAGACTCAATACATTATAAATTTAAATACAGTATACTATTTACAAAGTAGATGAGCATATTTTGATTTTTATATACCACGATTTATAATTTTAACAGCAATGACCACACAATGTATACAACCCTGCAAAGCATAATATAAGAGTAATAATAAATTTACACTTTTAATATTTGTAATAAGACATTTCAATGAAAATATTAACTAAAAAAGAATTTTAAAAATCTATTTTTTTCTAAAATAGTTCTTATAAATTCAATTTAGGTAATTAAATATTGCATTTATACAACATACTGTATTATATTATTTCAATATGATGCACAAAAACACCATAATTTTTTATTATTATAGTATTCAAAGTTTTTTTATTATATTCAGTTTCTGGGAAGATAAAACTGCTACCTTACATTATACAACATTGAATTTGCATTATAAACATAAATTATTCAAAACTAAAACATTGCATCATCCTTTTATTTGTTTTTATTAAATTATTTTTATTACATTTAAAAAAAACAAATGTAATAAAAAAATGTTACTTTATTTATGTTATAAAAATATAAATCTGAATAATCCACTCCCTATAGTTCATTGCTATATTATCTATCTCCAAGAAAGCTATATTTTTATTTTTACTTTTACTTTCCCAGCTTCTTCTTTTTCTTTTCCCAACTTCTTTCTTGTGTTGGGGGGTTTTTCAATGAATGTATATTTTACTTTTTCAGATTTTTGGGAGGTGGAGGGATAATTCAATATAATTTCAATACTGTGAAGAGTTTCTAGTGAAATCTTCTACATTCTATCTCAGTGAATTCCATTGGGTTTATAGCTCACAGCCACTACTTAGTTGGAGTTGATTTTAAATGCTCCCATGGGAAGAAATCAAGGGAAGGTCAGGTTACTTGTCTGGCCATCCAATATTACCAGTTTGTCTGATCCAACAATTTTGAAACTGATTTGAGAAACGCATTTCTTATGTTGCAAGCATAGTGCAGAGAAGCTCTATTTAATAGGAAAAACATATTTTCTCTCTTGAATAAAGATTGTCTGTTTGGTCTACAAGTTATCTTCTGAAATTTGTATGATTAGGATGCCATACATGAAATGCATTAGCAGTTCCTTTGTTTGTCATTTCTCCAAATAAAAAATCTACCTTTCTTGAGTTGAAGAAAACATTGTCTTTTACGCAAGAATAAAGATTAGAGGATTAGAGGTTTTTTCATAGATTATGGTTTTTTAACAAAGTTAAATTTCAAAACCAACCAGGTCTCTAAGTCTGGTTAAACGTTTCTCATCTAAAGTTTTTTTTTTTTTTATTTTAATTTCTTTAATATTTTTTCTTCTTTTTTAATTTTTTGAACAGATTTTTAAATCTGTTTAAGCTTACTAATAAAAAAATACAAAACTTCATTCAAAAATAACACTTATGCAGTTACACTTGAACATATGTTAGCTATTTGTCACAAAATCAACAATGCAAAACATTTTTTAAACTTTGAAAAATGTGACTTACCATTGTTTAATTGTTGATCGGCTGTTGAAATTGCCGACTTATGAAATAAAAATTACTTTAAAAATTTTTTTTATGAAATATAATTATAATGCTAAAAACTGAGTAAATTAGTTATTATTTAATTATTTTTAAATTTAAGACTAAGATTAATTAAAAGAAGTTGTAAAATTTTAATAATTCAATTTTTCAATTAACATAATGTCATTTGATGTCGCCAGTTTTGTTTAAATCATCAGAATTAAATTTTTTTGATACTGTTTTAGTTGTCTTGCAAGGATCTTTAAAACAATATGTCATGTGACCATATATCCCATTTAAACTTTTGGGGGGACACTGCTGAAGGTAAATAATCTAAACTGAGACTTACTGAGTTACCCTTTCTTATCAAACGAGATTTCCAGGGATTTTTTCTCAAATAAGAAAAATTTAAGTAAAAATTAGTTCTAGCTATCTGAAATAAAAAAACGCATTGTTGGCTGCCATTTTTAATTTTAATTTTAATTATATAATTTTTCTCGTCTTGTCAAGCTCTTTAAAATGATATATCAAATCAATATTAGTCTCATTTGAAATTGTTGAGTACTCCCCCAACTCAAAAATCAAAAAGAGTAAAATGTATGTTCACTGAAGTAGCCCCCTCAGTACAAGAATGAATGTCACAAACTGCATCCAGTTAATTCAAATATTAAGAAAATTAGAAGGGGTGTAAGTAACTCTTCAGCCATTCGGTATGTGGTTGTGTGAAAGGGAAATTATGGTAAAGTAAGGGAAAGTATCAGTCAAAAAAATACCTATCAGGTTTTTGACAACTCGTAGTAATATTTCACACCCTAAGGAATTCCATTAAAACAAAACAAAAAACACAAACTTTTCTCTGAATGGATATTTGTTTGTGAATTGCTCTACTTTTCGATAAATCTTGAGATTGTGGATAAGTTTATTCAAAGTTTGTCAATAGGTATCTATATATTTGCCATTTGTTGAGTTAAAATTTTGTGCAATCTTCTGAGCAAGAGGCACAAACCTGTGAACTTTTCGTTTTTTTACTTTTTAGTTAAGTGAAGAAAATTTTTGGTATTTAAAATATTCCAGGATTTTCCAGGAATTACATCCACATTAGGAACATGCTATCACTTAACGAAGAAAAGTGTTCAAGCTTTATTTCTCACAAACGTTTACTGATTGGTTTCTTATGAATTTTGAATGGATCAGAACAATATTTGCTAAAAAGATGGTCATATTTAAAATATATATATTTTTGTTCAAGATAGTAACAGACCAAAGAAACTTAATAACTGATTCTTAATTTTAATTTGAACATTTTCATCAAACTCATTTCAATGGTTCAAGTTTTTTGAAACTGTACCGTAAAAAATTTTATGGGCATACGTCACGTTCTCTTTTTTCAATAGAACAACATCATCCATGTTAAGTAATAAAAAAAAATAATTACAACACTAAGGAAGGTCTAATAATAAAAAAATAATTAATCATATTGCACAGCTATATGTCACTGGAAAAATTGTACATCTACACTAAAAAAATACAGGATTGATTGATCTATTTTGTGACAGCCCGAGTCATTAGCCTACTGCTCCCGAACAGACAGACCTATGTGTTGCTTGTGCATGACCATTGAACTTGTGCACTTATTTTTAATTTCTTCCAAACTTTTAAAGGTTTAATATTTTCAAACTATATCTTTTATTACAAAAAGAAAAAAAACATAAACATACTTCTTTTTATTTAACTTTTATATTTGGTTAATTAACTTCTCAATTGTATTTATTAAATTAATATGATGTAGACTATTTCTAAGGCCTACTCAACACTAAAAAAGAAATATCATGTGCAAGAAAAATTGTTCTATTATTTAAGTTGGTAAAATACATCTTTCTAAATTTCAGGATAGTTAATTGAAGTGTAAACATACATTATTTGTGCATTCCTTGAAGATTCATGACTTGGTTCAGAGTCAAACATCAAAGTTGAATTTTTTCTATAATTTGCTCTTATATAGGTGAACATCAAAAAAATAGTTTTTTATCCCAAGACCTACCAGAGATATCAATCCTCAAATTTCAAAATATTTAAAAATTTTAATTTTCAAAAATTCATAAAAAAGAGGAGGAAACATTTGTCAATGTATAGCATAATTTGTAATGTGTACCATAATGTATATGGTAAGGATGGTAGCATATTTAATATAATGGAAAAAAGTCTACTTTGATATTTTACCCCTTTGCTAAATATTTCAGCTCTAAAATTGGAATTCGTTAAATTTCAAACTCTGGTGGACATTTTCACTTATTATGCTTATTAAGATTTTTAATTTTTTTGGGGTTGCACAAGAAAAAGAGCTGCTGGTAGCACCACAAAACTTTTATTTTTGTAAAGTTATAAATAGGTCACTACCAAATGCACTGCACAATGTTCATACATGACATGCACTAAACATCATCTCAACACCAATGAATATAACTCATACACAATCACCCCTCACCATGCACACACAGACACAAACATACATCCACATGCACACCCGCACACACACATTCCAAGACTCAACAAATTTACAGGATCCAAATTAAAAGGGAAAACTTAAAAAAAAGTGGACTATGTGCAATGTTTTAGCATAATCCAATCCAAATATTATTCTAATTTCTCCATGGTCAAAAATTAGCAAACCCTATTAAATGGCTGTCATTCACAAGTGGTTTGGGACAAAAATAGAAAAACCTGTTTTGGATGACCAATGTATATACAAAATAAGAAAAAAGTTTGGTTGGATCATTTCATATGAATTGGCTTTAATATCATTTCCAATGATGTCAGAAATCTATGGAAAAGTTTTGGAAAACTTAACTGTTTTACAGTTAATCATGAATCCTTCTGTTCCAAATGGGATGAAAAATCATACAAAAAATTCATTAAAGTATGTAATTGTTTCCTTCACATTTTTACTTTTCATCAGTAGATAATTTCATAATTAGTGTTAGTTTATAAGTAAGAAAACTTCTACATTCGATGAACTATATTATGACTAAGTCATTTTTGGTAGTACTTGACATGTATGTAACATTGACTTGTATTTAAAAAGAAAAAAAAATTGTTTTCAGTAGGTTAACTTGTATTTAAGTAGAAGAGTTTTACTAAGAAAATTATAAAAATTGTACTGAAGTTTTTTTAATACAGAAAATTTGACTGATAGAGAACTGATAAAATAAGATTGTATGATTAACATACAAGTACAGATTAGTAAACTTTTTTTTAATAGCTTGGTAGTAATAAAAATTATTATATTTGTGATTATGTTCAAAGAATTATTAATAAATTTTCAGTCAGCATTAATAAGTTCAGCGGCATCAATAGCAGGAATTGGTTCTGACATAGCTGGTTCTATAAGAATCCCATCAATGTTCACAGGAATTTTTGGTCATAAACCTACACCAGGTAATAAAAATAAATTATATTATTTTTCTTTTTTTTAATATTTTATTGCTGAAAGTTATACATGTTTTATAGAAATAATGACAAATGTTTAAATGAAAATCTATTAGGCCACTTTCCGGCCTCCGTGGTGTGAGTGGTAGCGTCTCGGCCTTTCATCCGTAGGTCCCGGGTTCGAATCCCGGTCAGGCATGGCATTTTTCACACACGCTACAATTCATTCATCTCATCCTCTGATGATATAACTTAACAGCGGTTAAGTGAACCGTACTATATGAACGTATTCTTAAAGTTCGGATTTATAATGAGAACTTGTCAGAAAAACTATTTAAAAATGAAATACTACCATCCTATTCAATACAAAAATAATATACGCTTTTTTGGGCATACATTAATCTCTGTACATTATTGTTCCATGGACACTAATAAATGTTCATCAACCATCAATTGGGATTCAGAGAATGACATTATTGGGATTGTATAAAGTGTTAGTTCAATCAAAGCTAAATCACGGGTGTATTGAATTATCATCCGCAGAAAGTCGCATCTAAGAAAGTTTGATGCGACTGAAGTGAAGATATTCGTCTTGCAATGAAGATTTGAAAAAGAAATTACTGAATTAGAGTTACGTTATTTTTGCTAAAGATTAAAAATTCAACGCTGTCCAGTAAATAATTATTATTTTTAATTCCATTTTGTACTACATATCTCTGTGAAACCTCATTTTCTGCAATGATGATAGTAAAAGATAAATTCCCTAATAAACTGAACATTGATCCATCTTACCGAATTAAGTTCAGCTAAACAAGATGCGATATCTTTCCAATCGTTTCACCAGTAACATCCTTCTTACTGAATTTTTAGTCTTCAAGAATTTCGTAATCAAAATGGAAGAAATTGTTTATAATGTAACATATCATTGTGACATAAATAAATGTTTTTGAATTAAATAATTTAAAAAACTTGTAATAAAAAAAAATATTGCAATAGTATTTTTTTTTATAAAATGATTATATACTTTGAAAAGATAAAGCTCATAGATGATAAAGCAATTTTTTATTGCTTCATCATTCTGAGATATAACTCTAGCGCTATATTAATGACATATTTATTAGTTCAATGGTGCACTACTGATCTATAATTCACATCAGTTGTACGAAAATAAAAAGGTTTGAGAATAACTCCTCCAGAGAAAAGGGCAAGACTACTGCCGTTGATAGACCATCATAGACGGTAAGAAAAACTAAACAAAAAAGTAAATAGCATAAATCAATAAAATAATATATCTGTACTTTGTGAAAAACAACGCATCATAAAAGCTCAAATATACTGTACATGATTTTTCATGTATTATGAACAAAAAACACTTTTATTTTATTTCAAAACAAGGTACTATTCTCTTACGAGCAGTTTTTTGTAAGCCTACTCATATTTCAACTTCAACAAAGTTACAAAACTCCAAGAGTTAAATATATATATATATAAAAATGAACCGATTTCAAAAAAATAAAAATGATATAAATTAAAAAAACAAATCACTCTGAAAGAAGATTTTTTCCACTACGCCCTCAATCAAATCTTACTTAATATTTTAAATCGCTGCTAAATTTTTAATGCGTTATGAATACACGAGTTTCAGATTACTAAATTTGTTTGAATTTGGCCGTAAGAAAAAAAATAAGTTTCAAAGATTGTATTAAAAGCACTGGAAAAAAATATTTTTCCCTTTTCAGCGCAATCTACTTTGTTTTTTAAATTTATTTTATATATGTATATATTTTTTTTGGAGGGTCCAGTTCATTAAAAAAAAAAAAAAAAAAAAGAAGTTTTTATTTACGATTTAATTCAACACTAACTCGAAGCTCGTGTATGAGAATACTGAATGGACTTTTGCAGCATAAGAAAGAATGTCCGCGTCTGAGCGAGATTCAATCTAGGATTTTCCGGACGAAGGGCTGATTGACAATATATTATTATAAAAAGAATATTTCAATGCATAATTTATATATACACACACCTGTATATAGATAATTGGTTGATATATATCTTTTTATATATCAACCATCAACCAAGATAGAGTATTAAGATATTTATTTTTTAATTTTTGTGAAATAAACTTTAACCTATATAACAAATACAAAACAGAAAAAAATATTATAGAAAATTCTGTAGAATATTTCATTTCTTGAATTCCGAGTAGTGCAAAAACTTGGAAAAAAATTGGAGAACAGACGACTTCAGTACGATCGACGGTTCAAACAGTTCATTCAAGATTGTGTGCATGTTTTGGGGGATTTTTTTAATCAAATTAAACGTGGTTTTATCTTTCTGGATACATTTAAAAACTAAAACAACATAATTTACAGTTCTAAAAATCCTCAAATTTATCATGAAAGTAAGTCAAAAATGTATTCTCAAAAAATTGGTGTTCGGTATGCGATTTCGCAACGAAAAGTAATCGAATCAATTTTTTTTTACAATAAATTACCTGGAGAACATAATTCAGAATTAAAAATAAGTATTAAAGTTACAAATTTCATAGCCTTGCTTGAAAATTGGGAAGAGCAAAACTGCTGGTTACAGTAAGATGGTACTACGTGCCTCATTGCTCATTGATTACGTAGTTGTTTGTAGTAGAAGTTAATTGCTGCCGCCCAAATATTTTATTGAATAAAAAACTACAAGAATTGTTCTTCACCACGTTCCAGTTCCCATTTATCCCAAAATGTTACTTAATCGAGAATATTCAAGTATAATATTATATGTTACTGAAAAAAAATAAAAATAAAAATAGATGACTTAGTATGAAACGGTTAAGAAAGTTTCAGTTATTATAAAAGATGATTCCTCAAAATAATTTGTAAAATAACACTGATAGACAAAAAAAAATTTTTTTTAATGTTTCTTTAAGTGTGATATCCATTTTTTGAATTGCTTTTTTGCGTACATTACAGATCTGTAAATACAATTTTTCTATTACCCTTAGTTTTAAATTAATTACGCTTCAAAAAAAATTAAGCGAAAACATGGTTGAAATTTGTAAAAATATATTATTTTGCATGGCCGTACCTGTGTTAGAATGATTTCACTGATGCTTTTCTTTTATAAATAGCCTCAGGTACATCCCGAATTAATGTCCAACAGTAATCAGGTAACATGTTAGTTTTCTATTTCCCTTTATAGCGGTTTTCCATCGCTGAAATGTCTTTGTAGAAACGTTCATCATGTTCGTCATTTACATCTCTAAGGTTATCTGGGAAAAAATCCAGATATGAGTGGAAGAAATGTATTTTCAGACATATTACTTCCCATAGCTCTGTATGAAGTAAGAATAAGAAGTTCATTAACACTATCCTGGTAATTTTCGGAATTTTGTTTGCCGAAAAAATTTTTGTAAACGTCTTTAAATGAAGCCAAAGCTGAACTTTCTACATTATTTAACATCGAGTTAAATACTTCATCTTTGACCAACTCTCTTATTTGAGGACAAAGAATTTTTTTCATCACACTTGGAAACATCTGCCTGATGTACAAAAATCCGGGACTATCCTTCTTTACTGTAGTTACAAAATATTTCATTAGTCCTAGCTTGATATGTAGAGGCGGTAAAAATAATATTTTGGATTCAACTAAGGGATCATGAATAATATTTTTCCCATTTGGAGTTAAGTTGTCTCGTTTCTTCCACTCTTTGGTAACATAATATTCATCCCTAGCTCGGCTGTCCCATTCGCAAAGAAAACATATGTAGTTAGTACAGCCTAGCTGCATGCCTGACAAAATAGCTATAAATTTCAAAACACTACATATGTTTCAGCTATGTTTATTATAACTTATTTTTTTATGATTGTCTTTCATCACGTTGTAAGTCTCTTTCAAATTAATACCATAAACGATCGGTATCGAAAGATATTTTTTACCGTTGTGTAATAGACAATCACTTTTAAACTATACTTGGACGAATCAATGAAAAAGCGCCAGTCCTCCGGTTTATGAACTTGTCCTGAGTGCAACATAATAAGTTCATCAGTATTCGTGCAATAAACCGAAATATTTTCATTAATAAAGTACTGAGAAAGTTATTTTTGATAGCTTCGAAAGCCCGGGATTTTTGTATTTTTTTTTTCAAGTAAATTCCAACCTTACAATCTTGATTCTAACAGTTCAACTTGATTTTTTGACAAATTTAAAACCCTAACCAAGTCATTTAATTCACCTTGTGATAAAAAATGAGGCTTATGGTTAGATAATTCAAAATTAAAATACGGTAGAGCAAGAAAACACGAAATTGCTTTGCGGGATAACATTAACAGTTTCTACGAGAAAAGTACCACCATAACTTCTGCCTCTGTAAGCGCAAAATTAGATCTCTCTCATGGAGAGAATCATGGAAAAATAAAAGAGTAACCAAGAGTGGTCACCCAACAGGAATTTTCGACCCTCATCAGTATTATGAGGAATATACGAAAATTTTTACTGATAGTTCTAAAAGTGAATGTGGTGTTGGATGTTCCATATACATAAAATGTGAAGCTTATTCGTGGGAAATGCCAGCTACGGTAAGTGTTTTTACGGCAGAGCTCATTGCGATACAGCAAACTCTTCACTACACAGAACATTTCTACGAAGAAAGAATACTTATATGCTCCAACTCTTTAAGCATAATAACTGCTATTCAGAACAAGAATATTGAGGATGTCCTTGTTACAAACATCTTGTTCATTTTATATGAATAAAACCGAATATGTAAAGCGGTGTGTATTTTTATGAACTCCAGGGTGTGTTGCTATTTCAGGAAATGGAAGCGCAGATGAAGCCGTCAGAATGACAAAAATTTGCGAAAATAAGGACATGATTCCTATCGAGTAGTAGACGTTAAAAATCAACTCATATTTGCTAATTGGTGAAGAAAGATCAATTAAAACTGTATGTGATAAAACATTTACTGCTAAGCATCTACTGCAATAGAATGCAATATACGAAAACCTCAGAAAGAGGTACGGATTAAAAAATAATATTGCTAATGATTTAGAAAATGACAATGCTTACTTACATGCCAGCGGATTATTAACGCTTTGTAGTAAGCCTTCGACGAAGTCAGTACGTGTTATGTTTGACTAAGAATCCTCTATATGAAGGCACTTTATATCCGATCATATGAATTCTCAAATTTGCATGGTATTGTCCAACATTTTTTGTGTATTTTATTTTACTGTGTGTCTAATATTTTATTTTTATTTTTGTGTTTTATGTAAATGTCAGGTCCCTTTAAACCTCGTAAGTGTGTTTAAACCCTGTATTTATGGGTGTTTTGTTTAAATATTTTTATGTAACGTTTATTTTTGTGTTTTATTAAAATATAAGGACTCTATACATCCTTAATTTTGATGATTCTGCTAGTGATATTATTTTTTAAACAATGTGACTAGGGCAATGAGCTTGAAAGTCGATGCCCATAAAAATAATAAAATAGAAGCAATAATAAAAAAAATAGTTATTATGCTTATTATTAACGAATTATTTCAGAACTCATTACTAACAAAAAAAATCTGATCTGGACATTATATTACTTTCTTGTACGCCTATTAAATTACATAATCAAGTTTTATTCTGCATTTCATTTAAACTTATTTAATTTGAAAGTGAGATACGATCCTTCAATTCTTTAATAAAGTGGACAATAACACAATTGCTAAAATATTAATTTTTATTAATATCAAATATTTATACAATTATTAATTTAACAATCTTACCTGAAATATTAGGTTACAGTAAAAGTCTGTTTATTACTCTTTAAATAAATGTAAATCTTATATCTATCTCAGTGGTTCTCAACCTCTTTTGTTTCGCGGCACACTTTCATATATCACAATTTTCCGCGGCACACCGCACGTTTTGACAACAGTGCGTATGCTGACTTAGCAACACTAGGAGCCCCCAATTTCGACGAAATGCGGGGTCGAATCCCGCCGAAATCGGTGGGGTTCGACCCAGCATTGAACTTTTGTGTAGGAAACGACAAGCTCAAATTTCACATTGAAGGTTTACAATTTGTGTAAAAAATATTTTTTATTTTTTTCAGAATAATCACAAAGAGTCAGACGTTTCGCGGCACATCCGTTGATCTATCTAATACTATGTTTTTTTAAAATTATTCTGCTCTATCAGCAAAATGAAAACAAAAACGAAACAGGAAAAGTTACTAAATTTTATAGCGATGTTTTTAATCAAGATGAATCAAATGTATAAATAAAAATAATACTATTCTAAATTATAATTTTCAATTAATATTAAATAATCAGATGTTTCACCAAATCTTATGTGGACACCACATGACTTTCTTGTATGCCTATTAAATTACATTTAATAGGAGTACATAAAATTTTATTTCTCTAATAACTTCTGATTTTTTCTTCTTTTTTTTATTGATATTATTGAATTGTTATTTATTGTAAAACTTTTTTTACAATCAGAAGTTTATAATTATTGTTAAATCAATATATTTAAATTTAAAAAAAGTTACAACAAGAGGTGAAGTCTGACTCGAATCGATACGCTTCCCCTTTTAAGATCCAAATATTTCATTAATTAAAATTTCACTTGACTTTAACTCTGGAACCAATGAAAATCTTGAAAAGCTCTCAATGAGAGATTATTACTGCAGTTAAGAAAAAGCCCAAAATCAATTTTTTTTTTTTAAATTTTGGCCTTTTTTGGACACTTGGTTCAGTCGATTGCATTCAAAAGGGGAGATACACAACTAGAAGTTACAACAGTCCTCAATCCAAAATTTCGGCATTCTATGGCTAATCGTTCTTGAGTTATGCGAGATACGTCACACCGAAACTAGTCAAAATGGATTTAGGGATGGTCAAAATGAATATTTCCGTTAAAATCTAAAAACCGAAATTTTTCGCGATTGCAATACTTATAAAATACTAAAAAACAGTATTTCTCTTTTAATACTGTCAATATAAACTACTTAATTACGTGTTTTCGTTTTTAGAATGTAAAATATATATGGATATTATTATCCGTAAGTCTTAATAGTCAAATGTTAGTATTTTCATAAGCTTCTTAAAATAATATAAGATAAGCTATTACGTTTCGAACCGTTCGCATTAGTGTTCTATAATCCAAATATTCATTCTTTCAAGATCTAAACGATTATTACTGACATTGCTATTTATTACTCGGCTGAAATTTTTGTAGATAAAAAGTAATTTCTTCCTCCGTTAGTTTTCTCGATTTCAATAATCAGTAACATTTATTATTCTTTTTATTATTTAGGCATAATCCCTGTATTAAGACATCATTTTCTTAAAACAATCAGGTATCATCGAAATATTCTGAAATTTCGCGATCGTAAAGATATAAAAGTCCTATTTTTAACATATATTAATGACTTAACAATATTCTATTTAAGTAATAACGGCGTATTTGTCATTCAAAATCATACACTAATCGGTCGGAGTTATAACAGATCAAGCTTAGGTTCCTTCTTTCAGTAGCCGGACTGTAACCGTAGGCGAAATTAAATGAACCATTATACATACGAGTATACTATTACCTTAATTACATATGTTTAATTTCTTTTTTTCGTTTAAGGTTACATCGGTCTTGGAGGTCACTATCCTTATGCAGCAGATGACAATTTTGAAAATTTCCTTTGCGTCGGTCCAATGACACGTTATGCAGAAGATCTTAAATTATTATTAAAAACTATAGCAGGAAAGAATGCTGAGGCGCTTAGGTTAGATGAAAAGGTAATAATTTATGAACATTTATTAAACACTTTTTTTAAATAATAATCACGATTTTATGAAAACTTTACAGAAACATTTTCCAATATAACACACACACACACACACACACACACATATATATATATATATATATATATTTATTTGGTAGAAAAATACTTCATTAATGTACGTAATCTTGATTCGTACTATCGTATTATATTGAATAATTATCAAAGTTATAGATTCAAGGTCTGAAGTGAAATGTGGGAGTTATTTGAAAAATTAGAATTTACTCAAACTTGATTATTAGATTAAACTCATATAGTCAACTAATTGTGATTTTCAAGCTACTGCTATACAGAAGGACTACATATTCTACCACATTCAGTCTTATTTCATTACTTTCTCTAAGTAGTTTTTTTTTTTAATTCATGATTACACTGTAAACATAATTTTTGTTTCCTAACAAACATACATGATTTTAATCTGTTTTTTATGCTGAAAACGAATAAGAACTCAAAATTTTTGTATCACCCACCACTTTTGAAAAAAATTTAAATTTTAATTAGAGGATTTTTTCGTTCACTTTATCTAGAATGTTCCCGAAAAAATTGTAACGGCGTGGTTTAACATCATCTTCAATTGCATGCACCTACTGAATTTTACATGCATGAAATTTTAGGCGTCTATGTGGAACCTACACGATTGCCGATTAGAGTATTTCCAGTTCTAAACTAGCACGTCGAGTCGGTTTATCTGGACTTCTATGAAAAGTTTTTCTTACTCGATCCACAACTTCCTGTAACCTTAAACTGCTAAAACTAAGTTTTAGCAGTTACTGTTTTAAGTAACTTACTGTTTTAAGTAACAGTAATTACAGATCTGCTTTTATGAAACAGTACACATATTGCTTTCTCCTGTAAGTAGCCATTGCTCAACTAACGAGCCCTCTTGTCATTATATCGTGCCAGCATATTCATTCAATATTTCAACACACGCTCTATATATATACTGTATATGTATCTTTGGTTATATAAGAAATATAAATATTAGTTGTATTTAATTGAAAAAAGATACAGTGACTAAATGTTTTAAATACATTAAATTTTAGGTAAATTTGAATGACCTCAAGATCTACTACATGTCTGAAGCAGGACCATCACTTGCAGCCATTCCAGTAGATCAGGAAATTCAGAAAACTATTCACAAAGCTGTTGAACATTTTAAAATAGTGCATGGGTGTCCTACAAAAAATGTATGTATGCTTAAAAATTAATTATTCCAATACTTTTCCTGCTTTATCATTTGTGATACCTGCTTAAGATTCAGCCAGGAAAGTTATACAAATTAACTAATTTAGGATAATCACCTGGATAAAATCCTTGAGTAAAACATATTATAATTTTAGGTGTAACTGTAATTCATACACTGATAAATATTATGTTGTATAATATCACACTTTCACAGTTTGCAATCCAGACAAACATGCTGTACCTCGCTGATTATTCACTGAACCTATAGCAGCCTTCACATAATCTGGAATGCATACCAGTTTATGAAAAGATTTTTTATGTTCATTTCATATATGAATTACAGAACATTGCTTGGATCTGAGTGAATTGTATTCCAACTTAATTCAGTAATTAAGTTACTTGAGTAACTTGCTAAGTCTTTAAATGAGGCTAGACCTCATAAAAAGGAATAAATTATGAATTAAAATTGCAAAATTGGGCACAGCATTCTCACAAGAGATCTATGATGACATCACAGCCTGATTGTGAGAATGCTGTCTGTTGTGAGAATGCTGTGATGTCATCAGGCTCATACTCCATATTTAAAATAACTAGTTTACGTACTTCATTAATTAGGATCTGTTATTAAAAACTTGACAACATTGAATATATTAAGACTCTGTTTAATACTTAAGCTGGATCTGTTTAGATCTAAATTCAGTTTGAAGTCAGTACAATGTGTTCAAACTCCTAATGTATTATCTACATAGAAATATTGAAGAATATTAAAAACTGATTTCATTACCCGAAAATAAAATGTACTCTAGTCAAATTTTTAAAGTATTTTAATATTTTTAAGAAGCTCTTTCACCTCTTCCATAACCACTATTCTATTTAGTCTTACTAGGATCTTGTGTATGTGTGTGTGTTCAACTGCATTGTCACTCTCATGCTAAAAGAAGTTTTGGAAATAGAGGTACTCTGAAACATACAAGTATTAACTACAAGTGTTAAAATGACAATGCTAGAAAGAGCAGAAAAAACACTCAAATCAATTAATGTTATACTATGACTGTAATCCAATAAATATTCACAATAATCCAGTTCACTGTTAAATGTTATTGTTAGCATGTGATAAATCAGTGTATTAAATGGAACCAGGTAGGCATAAGAAGACTTTCTTATTAGGTATAAATTGTACTTGTGTGCATAAATCATTAACAACCAATACCATAACCTAAGAAACTTTCATGCTGAGAAATCTCTTAGTAACTGATAGCTCATCAGAGGCATGTAATTTCAAAACCAGTCATCTTTATTATTTATTTTGAGGCACCCACCATGGACTATTCCGGTAGTCCGCCACCCCTGCAGTTCCTAGGCCCAAGCCTTTACCTGCAGTCCACAATAGCCCTCGGAACGTTTAGTGTTGTTGCACTTGTCGGCCAAGATGTCCTCCCCTCAGCCATCCTCGTAAAACCTCCAGCCTCATCAGGGATCTCAGCCTGGCACAAGAATGCCGAACTGGTTGCTGTTCTTCTTCGGCGTACTCACCCGTCCGTGCGACCTAGATCGCCTACCACCTATCAGCTAGTACAGTCCTCGCTTACATTAAAACAACTCTAGATCACAAATCTTGAAAGAAATGCGGGCCACGCTACCCTGCGCGGAGTCCCCTAAAGCTTAAACAAGAAGGCACGACCCGAAGGGCCCCACCTCTCTGGCCCCAGGGGCAGTCCCCAGCCCTACTCTAAACCATCCTATTCTGCAGTACCGCTCCAACATATCGGTCTAACAGCATATACCTCTCTTTATCCTCCACCAGCACTTTTAAATGGAACTGAAGCCTAACACAGTCTAAGTCTCGGCACAACGTGTTCCGAAGGCGATTGTACTTCATGCATTTGTAAAACACATGTCCAACCACCTCAGGCACCTCACACTCAATACAATAACTGTCCTTCACCAGGCCAAAGTTGAAAAATTTTGGCCTAAAGTCACCATGACCAGACAAGAATTGGGTCATATAATGGGTCTGTTGACATGGTCAAAACCAGTCAGCCATTGCCTGAGCATAAATGTCTTATAGGAAGATCCTCAAACAGCAGATCACTTCAAATATCAATAATTAAGTAACTTCTCTGAAAGAATGAACATCGGACAATACACACCTTTAAAAGAAAGTAGATATTGGTTTTGGAATATGTCCAGAAAGTTCTGTCCAATAATTTGACATACTTGGCATTACAACCAAATATGCCCATAGGCTCCTGTGTGGTTATGTCAACTGCAGCAAGTAACTGACATTAGCAATATTTTCTGATATTAAGGAGTTAAAAGTAGTAATCATGGTAATCAATGGTATTCATGGACACATGGTAATTTTTTTTTTAATTATCAAAAGGTAATACCTCTTACCAATTATAGGCAATTAGTCTCTTGGGGTAAAGATAATTTAAAAATAATCTATGAACTTATTCAAGAATTAAGTCTTCAAATAACTACTTCGCTATGTTATGAAATATCTAATAAATTTAAAAAAAAATTATTTATCTATTTTAAAAATAATCATCTACTCGTAATTACTAAAATATTATATTAGTTATGTTAATATATTACTACTGTTTGTTATATGAGGAATAATTTTTTTTTTGTCTTCATTCATTTGACTGGTTTGATGTAGCTCTCCAAGATTCCCTATCTAGTGCCAGTTGTTTCATTTCGGCATACCTCCTACATCTTAAATCCCTAACAATTTGTATTACATATGCCAGCCGTTGCCTGCCTGCACAATTTTTTCCATCTTCCTGCCCCTCCAATATCAAAGCAACAATTCCTGTAAAGAATTTATTTGCTGCCCAAACTTGGAATTATATTCTCTGAGATAATTGAGTAGATATAATAACGCATCCCCCAGATTTTGACTCATAGTGATCTCAGCAATTTTTTTTTAAGAACAGTCCGTTTTCTACCATCTTTCTTGCTTACTAGAGTTGATTAGTTGTCTCAAGGATTTTTAGAATTTCAAGAATCAAGCTAAAAGGAAGAACATACTGATACCACTGAGCGTCGTACATCCACTGGATGGTGTATCACTGAAAACATACATAACCAGGAGCAGTGCACATCATAATTGTGAGTTTTTCAGAAAAAATTTCAACAGTAAAGAACTCTGGTAAGTGAATATGCATTAGTATTTTAATTTTATGAACTACAACAAGAAAAATAGCATGTAAGAAAAAAGGTAAATTTTTGATCAATTTTAGCATCTGTCCTTAATAATAAGATTTTTACTTAGAATCATTTTATTTTCATTTCAAATGACAAATCTCCTTTTCCTAGGCAAAAATTGAAGAAATGATTGATTCAGTTGAAATTAGTACAACTGTATTTTTTGGTATGGAAGGAATTCCCCAAGTTATGAGTATGTCTAATCCAGATGATCCAAAGGTAAAAAAAAAATTTAAATAGTAAATTAATAAGTATTATTAATTTTAACTATACCGTAAGTGTCCAAATACTTACCATTTGGCAATTCTGATATCAATTCCTGTAAGCAGATATACTTAATTGATTTTTGTTTTTGATAAATCAATGCTTGCAGTATTAAAAAAAATTATTGCATAGTAAATGGTGAGCAATAAAATAATTTCTTCCTTCAACATAGACACAGGGATATTAATATAAGCTATATCAGATTTTACTATAAATTCTTGTGTCATAGGAAAATTAAAATTGAAGAGTTTTCATTGTATCTTTTGCATATTCCTGTTTTTTATATAAATTTGTAAGCATAAACTCTATCAATATAGCTGTAGTAAAATTGTTTATAATTATATTATCCAACATACTCAAAAAAAAATTTGTAACTAATTAAAATCTGGTTTATCAGTTAGTTATTCATAAGTAATAACAGTAATTTTTTTTTATTATCAAAAGGTAATGCCTCTTACCAATTACAGGATGTGGCCTGTAAGTCTGTCTCTTCTTTTAACTATATTTTTCCAAATACTTCTTTTTTCATCGATGTCACAATACCTCTTCATTTTCACTTTATCCACCCATCTGATTTTCAACATTCTCCTGTAACACCATATTTCAAAAGCTTCTAATCTTTTTTCAGGTACTCTGATCGTTCAAGTTTCACTTCCAGATACAGCTACACTCCAAACATATACTTTCAGAAATATTTTCCTGATGTTTAATTTACTTTTTGATGTAAGCAAATTATATTTCTGACTGAAAGCTCATTTCACCTGTGCTATTCGGCTTTTTATATCGCTCCTGCTTCGTCCATTTTTGTAATTCTACTTTCCATATAACAAAATTCTTCTATCTCCATAATCTTTTCTCTTCCTGTTTTTTATATTCAATGGTCCATCTACATTATTTCTACCACATTTCATTACTATCATTTTTTTCTTGTTTATTTTCATGCTATAGTTCTTGTTTAGGACTTCATCCATGCCATTCATTGATTCCTCTAAATCTTTCTTACTCTCAGCTAGAATTACTATATCAACAGCAAATCATAGCATCTTTATCTTTTCACCTTGCACTATTACTTAGGATGTAAAGTGTTCTTTAACATCATTAACTGTTTATTCAATGTAAAAATTAAAAAGTAAAGTGGGGATAGGGAACATTGGACTCCCATTTTTATTACAGCTTCTTTCTTATGTTCTTCAATTATTACTGTTGCAGTTTGGTTCCTGTAAATGTTAGCAATTGGTCTTCTATCTCTATACTTGAACCCTAAATTTTTTAAAATGCTGAACATTTTATTCCAGTCTACAGTATCAAATGCCTTTTCTAAATCTATAAATGCCATGTATGTCGGTTTGTTTTTTTAAAATCTTCCTTCTACTATTAATCTGAGTGCTAAAATTACTTCTCTTGTTCCTATATTTTTCCAGAAACCAAATTTGTCTTCTCCTAACACTTCTTCCACTCTCCTCTCAATTCTTCTGTACAGAATTCTAGTTAAGATTTTTGACACATGAATAGTTAAGCTAATTCTTCTGTATTCTTCACATTTATCTGCTCCTGCTTTCTTTGGAATCATGACAATAACACTCTTTTTAAAGTCTGACAGAACATCTTTTTTTTTTCATAAATATTATACACTTTTATAATCTATCTATCGCTTCTTCACCTGCACTGCGCAATAATTCTGCTGGTATCCCATATATTCCAGGAGACTTTCTGCCATTCAGATCTTTTAACACTATTAAATTCAGATCACAGTATTATATTTTCCTTTTCATCCTCTTTGACTTCTTCGTCTTACTCAATAACACCAGTTTTTAATTCATTTCCTCCATATAATTTTTCAATATATTCCACTCACCTATTGACCTTTTCTTTCATATTATAAATCAGTATACCATCTTTATTTAACACAATATTGGATTTTAATTTCTGTACCACAAAATTCACCTTTACTTTCCTGTATGCTCTGTCTATTTTACCAATAATCATTTCTCTTTCCACTTCTGAATACTGTTCTTTAATCCACTCTTCTTTTGCTAATTTGCACTTCCTGTTTACAGTATTTCTTAACTGTCGATAGTTCCTTTTACCTTCTTCATCACTAGCATTCTTATACTTTCAACATTCATTCAACAGCTAAAATATATCTTCAGATATCCAAGATTTTCTACCAGTTCTCTTTGTTCCGCCCAAGTTTGCTTTTGCTGATTTAAGAATTTCCTTTTTAACATTCTCCCATTCTTCTTCTATATTTTCTACCTTATTGTTTTTACTC
>JAAAKQ030491388.1:0-12518 GCA_010016005.3 Zanna intricata
GAGGATGAGATGAATGAATTGTAGCGTGTGTGAAAAATGCCATGCCTGACTGGGATTCGAACCTGGGACCTCCGGAATGAAAGACCGAGACGCTACCACTCGGCCACGGAGGCCGGCAATTTAATATATTAACTATATATTTTTTTAATGTGTTTATCAAATTTGTAGTACTCTAAGTTTGTATGTAATATAATAAAAATTGTTGTGTATTATGTAAAAGTTTTATCTTTCTTATTTCTAAATGTGCAGGTAATGTGATTATTGTTTCTTAGATGTCTTATTACTTACGCTTTTTGAAATCTACAATCTTCATCAGATCTCTATGTTTTTCCTTAATGAATAAATTGTACATTCATTGGTAGATCTGTTCATTCTGAATCTACACAGTTATTTTGTTATTTTTCATTTATTCTGTCATATAAATAGAATGACAGTAACTTATAAAATATTAAGAAAGTTATCATGACACTTGTGTTTCTCATCTAGTTTATGAATTAATGATTACAATTAATTTTCTGTACACATTCTTCCTTCCTAATTTTACAGATTGGCTACCACATATCCTCTCACCACCATGCTTCAAAATTTATTCTGTAACTGTGTCTGCTCTTGAATTTTTATTCCACTTTAGGATACAGATTTGTTCTTAATTTTTTATCATGGCGATTTGAGAATGCATCTACTGCATGCAAAAAAGTAACTAATTTTTCTTATTTGAGTGATCTTTATCCTATTGATTTAAAGTAGGAATTTTTTTTATCTATTTGATTGGTATTTTATTGATTAGTTTACATTTAAGCAGTTCACTTAAACATTCATTCCAACATTCTTTGATAAAAGAATGTTTGATATGTATCAGTTTTTTAATATCTGCTGCAGGGATTTTGTCTGAAAATTCAAATTTTTTAAAATTCTCAATTGAAATCAGATGGTTAATCACTGAAAAACAACTTCTACTTACAGGTATTCCTCAGGGTGAGTAGCCATAGTGTTTTTAATTGCTGGAGTTAATCCTTAATCCTTAATGAGTGTAACTTTCATAAGATTGCCATTAATGAATAAAGGTCTGATTACATGATACCTAGAATGGCAGCCCAAATGTTATCTCTCTAGGGATACTAAATTATTGATATCAGAGCACTTAACAAACAACAATTGTATTTATTTTTACAGAACTGCATTCTACAAGACTGTTTTTATAGAAAGTGAATTTATCATTGAAGGCAAGTATTATGAACAAAAAATATGTTATCTGTCAAATTATCCATTTCTTCACAAAATTGAATCCAGTGATGAGGATCATATTCATCAAGTTGTTGATGTAGTTCCATTTTGTAAAGATAGGATTTGTTTTGAAACATTTCTTATATACTACATATGACAATTTCATGCTTATTTTTCTAGAGACCATTAAGGAAGGGTAGGCCCAAAAATTTTTTGAAAGAAAAGAACATAAATTTATTCTGTTTGAATGTTAAATTGTGAAATTTAACATGCAACATTTCACAATTTCTGCAGAATGTTGCTGAATGCCAACTAGTGTAAGTAATTCTATAGCAGTTTTTGGTTTAAGCAGTAGAAATTAATCAAGTTACTAGTATGATAGCTAAAAAAACCTTTCTTTTGGTTTGTTTACTGAGTAAGATCAAAATATTGCCTATAATAATTTAAATTTTAACTGTAGTCAATGTTCCAAGGTCAAGAAGTAAAACTAAACGCTTTATAATCATATGATGCTTGTTAACAATTCTCTTATCAAAATTTTGTCATCAGTTGATAATTGCCTGTGAAGATGCTAAGTCTGTCAAAATGCTGTTGTATTTTACATTGTTCAGCCGATATCAAACAAGATGTTACTGGAAACCCTTGATACAGTAAACTGTTGTTACTATTTCAAATAAGTGATGTTTATTCATTGCAGGAGGTAATCTTTAACCCACCAGGTTGGTCTAGTGGTTAATGAGACATTGCAAATCAGCTGATTTCGAAGTCAAGAGTTCTAAGGTTCAAATCCTAGTAAACATAAAAATTTGCTCATCTTAAGATGCAGGTGATCTTTGCTCATCTCCTGCAATTAATCTCCATGGTTAACTCGCCATTGCAAATCAGCTGATTTTGAAAATGAAAGTTCTAAGGTTCAAAAACCTAGTAAAGGCAGTTATTTTTATACGGATTTGAATACTAGATCATGGATACTGGTGTCCTTTGGTGGTTGGGTTTCAGTTAACCACACATATCAGGAATGGTCGACCTGAGGCTGTACACAACTACATTTCATTTAAATGTCATCCCCTGAAGTAAAGTTTAGGTGGTTCTGGAGACTAAACAGAAAAAAAAGACAAGAGGTGATCTTTAATGAATGCATGAACAATTTCATTATCATAAACCAACAAAAAAACTTATCTTAACAGTAATAATGTATCCAATTCTATCAAAGAATGAAAGAAATCAACCATTTTGTAAAGTTAAATCAACATTATTAAATTACTAAATAACACAAATGTTGGCAATTTAGTTCACAGGGTTTTAAGAGAAAATCATTGAATGTAAAATGAATCAATAAATTCTCATGAATAAAATTGTTTTGATTTTTTTTTTTACATCTGACTCATTCAAATCTGCACACCTCAGTCAGTAGGCTTCTTAATGGCTAATGTCTTGAAAACTGGTAAAATTTGGACAAAATATGTGGTGAAGGCCACACATTAGTGTGGCCTTCACCACATATTTTGTCATTCAATTTTATAAGGAAGTGAATGTCATAAGACCATAGTGACTTCTGAGAAATTAAAATTGAGTCCAATTCGGTGAACAAATTTTTTAAATAGATTAAAAAATAGTATTTACGTCCAAAATAGACACGATATTGGCCAGGATTCTCTAAATTAACAATTATAGAAAAAAATTGGGAGAAAACATGCTTTATATACAATGTGAATAAAACTTTAATACTCTAAAGAAAAAATTATAAAGTTTTAAACAAAAATATATTTATTTATGGTGTTTCAAACTGATTACATCTGAAGGAAGAGTAACTCTAGTATTTTAACTGCACATTAAGAACCATCTCTTCTCAGAAAGAGCTTCAATCTGAAAGTTAAGTATATAAATGTTAGCAGAAATGCTAAAGTAGTTTTTTCTGGGATAAAGTTCACATCATGTCTTTGACAAAATAGTTGCAGAATCAGTCATACTTATTGATCTATAAAAAAATTTAGACCTACTTTTGTTATTTATATAAAACAGAATTTTTAATTCTTTAATTTAAGAATTTAAATAAAATAATAATTTAATTTAATTTAAATAAATAATAATTTAATAAAAGAACAAAGATTTAACTTTGCTGGAATCAAACGAGAACAGACTTCAATAAAAAGAGGAGGTTCTCAATTCGATTCTAATGAATTTTCTTTTATGGAAGTTAAAAGTTTTAATGGACTGATTTCTGTCATTCTTATTTTTATATTATAGAGGAAGTTTATTTGGTGTTTACTTTGTAAGTTCTTCCATTTACATGGAAGATTTTTTAAAATGAAAAATTACATTATCTATATTTGATTTGAAGATATTTTCATTTTTTGCATTAAGTATAATAGCAATTTATCTTGAGCTGAGGCTGTATGGAATACAGGAATACATATTATTTTTTATCTAATTAGTTTTCTAATTAATTGTGTTGAAGTTTTGCATACAAATACTTTAAATATAAACTGGTGTGGAATCGCAGCGTCCTTCATTATTATTCATATCCTGAGTCCTAATCCCAGTCAAGCTTAAAATTTTTCACTTGTTTCAAATTTCATCTCCCATCAGTGACAGTAATTGAGTGTTAGCTTTAATTATAAAAAACCCCTATAACAATCCATACGTAACTCAATGATGACTGCAATAAATTTCTTGAAACCTTCTATACAGGCAACACAATTTTTCATTAAAAAAATATTTTGCTTAAGCTAACTGGAAAACTCTAAACAAGAAGAATTTCTTCAACAAAATAAAAAAAAAAAACCATTGAGATTTATTCATTTTTTATCGAGTTGAACAAAAAAAAAACAAAGCACTGAGTACTTTCTCTTTTTGAAGTCGGTTAAAACCAAAGAGCTCTTTAATAAAATTTATATTTGTGTTTATATTGCACATGGTCAGTACTGTAATATAATAATATATATTATAATTACAAATTCATAAAACAATACCACCTAGATAATATTTATGCTACTGCTACTCTCATTGGTTCAAATTTTAAAGCAGTAAGAAACGTGTTATTAGCTATTTTAAAAAATTGGCTGTGTGGCGCGAGTAGTAGCGTTTTGGCCTTTCATCCGGAGGTCCTAGGTTCGAATCCCTTATGGCATAGCATTTTCATACACGCTACAGATTATTCATCTCATCCTATGATGTAATACCTAACGGTAGTTCCGGAAGTTAAAAGAAAAAAAGCTGTTAAAAATTAAATTCCTACTTATCAAAGGATGGGTACTCTTTATATACAAAAGGAGCTACTTTCAGATCTCGAATTATTATTTCCAAACAAGCTGTTTCTTTATCATTTTGGTTTTTTGAATTTAAATTAATTGATAGAAATTTAAATATTATTATAAGATACTAAATAAATTATATAATAATCTTTCTTTCGTATAATTTAAAACACGTTAAATTTTTTTAACATTCTGCATACCACAGAAACAAATTGTAATTTGTTTCATTTTAAGAAACGCATTAGAAATCAAAACTCTATTTTACAATGAACAACGGAAAGGGTTAGCGTAGGAAATAAATGATGAAAATTGTTTATTATTTATTGTCTAAAAGTTGATTATTTTTCTTTTACCTTAAGAGTGAAGTTAAGTTTTAATAAATGTCGATTATTAAAACAAAACGAAAGCAGGCAGTGTTTCGGGCGGATCCAAAGAGAAAGCTTTTTTCTGTATTTAAAAAACAACAATTAGAGGTGAGAATTTCAATTGTACAACGAATTTTTATAGAAAGTAATTTGTTTCAGCCCACTCCACCCGTCAATATCCGGTCAGTCTTATGTGCTGGTGGTGTTACACAGCTGCAGATAAAAATGACCTTAGCATGTAATTCTGAACACTCGACCGAATGCATCCACTGTACGACGCGTGCTAGTAGTGTTGTGCGACGCTATATAAGATTTAATTAATATGACATTCTAGCAAGATGTTAACAGACATAATCCAAAGATCAACAGTCTAATTTAAGGTTTATTTAACTTCAGACTAATTAAGTCAGTCTTCAAAGGATTTCTCTTCTCGTAAGAATAGTTCGTGTTACATTTAAACTGATAGAAGGATCTTAAATAGTTATGCTATACAATACATTAATTAACACGTATTAATAATTGCTCTGTAAATATATTGTGCCAACAATCTATACTGTTCAATAAATGTTTTTAGACAATGATGTAACCGCATTAGAAGCAGACAAAATTCGTGCTACATCGCTGACAATTCTGTTTGTAATTTTAAAATAACTTTGATCGTTTACTTAATCTAGGAGTTACCTACATTTTTAATATGACAAATCGACGAATCACAATTTACGATTATCCCGAACATTTGAATCCTTTTTTTGAAGATTACGCAGGAGAACGAAAAACTGATAACAAGTACGGGACATGGGGTTCATTGAGTAGAAGTAAAATTCGACAGTCTATACTCGACTCAAATTGGTAAGTAGACAAAATATATATAATAATATTGAGACTTATTTAAACAGTACATTTTAAAAATTAGTAATTTTAAAAGTACAGGCGAATTATTATAGTTTCTTATTTTTTAAATATTTCATCACCATCTCAACTTCCTTAGTGCAACTTCCGGGCTTCGACTTAGTTTTGAGAAAGCATTAACGTAAAAATAAATGACAGAACTATGTCCATTGTGGTTTTGTTTAAAGAAAACTTATAAATAAAGGATCGCCTTAATTAAAAATTACTGTAGAGCTTATTTATCGTTAAATCATTATCAAATAATTTCATTGTTATAAAACCAAACAGCTAAGCGAATTAATTTTTTCTAATTATTGTATTGGAAGAAAATCCGATAGAACCATCTGTCGAATAACAGTAAACTATATATAACCCATTCAAAAAAATGTTTTAATTATTTGAGTACGAAAGAATAATGTAGAAAAACAACACAAGATGAAAAAAATAACCTTCTTTTTCAGTACCTATTTCATTAGCATTTATATTAATAAACTTACTTTGATAAGTTTGCTATAAATTTTTATTTGCGTCGTTCGTGAATAAATTTATTAAATTTTTATTTTCAAGTACGGCCAGCCTTCATTTTCTTTTAAAATAGGCTTGTAACAGACAACATCAATTCATATAAACCTCGAATAATTTTCTATGAGAAACGCCTCCACCGATTCAGTTATTTCTCAAATTATTACTGCAGCCAGACTTTACCATGTAAGCAGTTGAATCTACTCGTACAAATATTAATTTTATTCTGTTAGACGTGGTAAATTACAATGAAAATTTTTTTAATGATATTAAATATAGTTTCTTTAGAAGAAAATACACACACAAAATACACACAATTGTTAATTGATTACCTATAAAACAGATCGTAATTTACGAGAAACTCATATCTGAAACGTTTATGTCCTTTCACTACTGAACAAAGAACTACTAATATAGCTTTTATTAACGATTATCTTCTTCTATTTCTGTATAATATTCTTAAATTCTTTCTCTTGGAGAAGTGCAAAGGATTTCAGGACCAAAAACATAAAAATCGATTGCAAAATAAAGCCCCTGAAAACGAAAAGTACAACTCTAATTAGTAATGTAATACTTATGTAGACGTAATTATTAATTTGTTCGATTCTTAGTTTACTAAAAACTTAATTCAATTTTTTTTATCGACAGTAAACTTCATTTAATTTTTACCTGTCATGATTCATAGGTTTCACTAACTAATAAATTAAACTAAAACGTATCTATTTATTTATATTAATATTATTATTTTGATTTCTCCATCAATATACGAGCAATAGAAGTAGCAGAAATTTAACAATTTATAAGAAAAATTAATAAAAATTTCAACGAAGCGATATCAATTTATTCTAGCAACGTAACTTATTGCTTGTATCGTGATAATGACGTCAATTAAATTATAAATTGTGATAGAAATATTCTTCAAGCAAACATTAATCAGATAACAAGACTATCTGACAATTAATGACTATTTCATATACATGTTTCCACTTGAATTACTGATTAAAAATCTTTATTAACATTATTTTTATATTGTATTTTAAAGGTTTTAATATACTTCACAGATTTGTTTTAAGTTACATCACAGTAAGCGTGAAAATAGATTTTCAAAATATAATAACATGTAAATTAATAGTTACTTCTAATTTTTTAAAAATACTTATACATTTATTAAATAATCAAATAAATTCTTTCTTAAATGATGAAAATATTATGTTTGTGAGCTGTGTATTAACTTGTATATAAATATATGTATTTTTAAATCTCCGGGACCACCGTTAGGTATTGCTTCAGAGGATATGATGAATGATCCATAGCGTGTGTGAAAATGGCATACCTGACCGGGGTTAGCCGGGAACTCCGGATGAAAGGCCAAGACGCTACCACTCGCACCTCAGTAATATATTTAACTTTTAACTATTTAAGTTAAATCGTCAGTGAAAAAATCTCGTATACTTTTTTAATTTTATCAGTATGTCGCTCCTCCCACTGAACGATTAAGAATTAAATAAACATTAAGTTATTAAAGAAAAATCCCAAAAATATCCAGGGAATTAAATTGTGTAATCTCCAATGAACTGTCAGTTCTTGATAACTTGCAGGCGGATTATTCCCGTGAATATTTTTTAAGATTAATTTGTGTTATGTGTAAGTTAATGTTAACTGTAATGTGTAATTGGCCGTAATGTTTAATACTACGATCGTGCAATGATCTAACCACATTAAAAGTGCCAACGTTTAAAAGGTATTTTTAAGCTCGAGAGAATGAAATTTTACGACTCTCAATTTGCGGGTCAGTAAGACTAAGCAAACGAGACCCGTAGAATTTTCACAACTGTAGCGTCGATTAGAATGTTTTTATAAATGAATGTAAAACTTGTGAACATGTCTCAAAATTAAGGTAAACGTTTAAAGGTGATATAAATTTTTCTGTTGATTTACGCAATTGAATTTCTAAGATTTTTCCTTCAATAAACTGATGGAAATTTTAAAAAATAACCTTTTGACTACTTTTTAATCTAATTTGCTTTATTATCTGTGTAAATCGCATAAGAAAAGTTTAACATCTTTACCTCTGTTAGTATTGTTATCTAATTATCACCCATTTTTTAAAATACATATTTTAATCGAGAATAGTAATTTTTAAACAAAACACCTGATCGTTTCGATATGCTTAATAATAAATAGAACCACTGTATCATTCGCAAGTTAATCAGTATTACAAGCTTTCTAGTTGATATCGCAATGAACATGCTTTTGTTTTACTCCGAAGGTCGAAAGAGACTTTTGTTTGCAAACATTGTTTATTTAGCTTACTAAAATTACAGCCAATTATAAGAAAAGAGGAATTATATTTTAAAATAGTCTCTGGCATTTTTTATAAAATCAGTAAATACTTTGTTTCCCGAAGATCTATCCTTCCCAAAAAAAAAAAAATAGTTTCACCGACCGTTATTTAATTATAAAAATACTTTCAACATTTAATTTGTTATTTTTTTGAAGCGTTAAGATTTTCTTTGGACTGAGATGAACCTTGGCTTGACAAGTTTCATCTTTCTTGCTTTCCAGATTTTCTTCTCATTCGCTCACTACTAGCCTTTTTCTGTTCGTCAGTCCGCTTTAAACCCGTCCCGTGTACCTGTTTTTGTTCTTTAAATCGCTTCCAATTATCTATATTTTTCCTGAAAACATCCATGTAAGCTATCTCTTCTTCAGGATGCCCATTTTCACCAGATCACTTGTGATTTCCTTAACCCAGTTTGTTGTGTTTCTGAGTTTCATAAGATGATGGAAAATCAATTTCGTCAGCCTGTTTGTGTCCATCGTCTTCAGGTGACCGTAAAATTTAGCTCTTCCTTTTCTTGCCGTCGTTGTGAAAGTTTCCGTTTTCTTGTGGAGCTTCTTGTTGGTCCGTAGTCGCCACTCTCCTTCTTTGTTTTTCGTGGTCCTAAATTCTTCTGTAGTATTCTTCGTTCCCGCTTTTCGAGCTCCTTGATATCCCCTTTTTTGTTAATACACGGCGTTAATCTACGGCGTGTAATCCTTTTGGCTTGATGACATGTTATAATGTCTTAACTTCGCTTGTATGGATATACTTTTTTTTTTTGTTATTCCGGATCTTCGTTATTCCGTAGACTTTTCCATTTTTTTAATCCGTATTTCTATCGCCTTTTATCCAGTCCGTTTGGTTGAATCCCTTCTCCGAGATACTTGAAGCTGTGGACCCTATTGATCTTGGCATATCTTGTTTCTATATATTTTTCATTCTTGTGTTTCCATTCCATATATTCCGTTTTTCCAGTGATATTTATATTCTAATTTTTTGTGCCGTTTCCTGCAGTTTCTCAGTCATTAAGTGTGTTGTCATCAGTTGAAGATTAAAGATTTCGCCTTCTGCGAAATCTTTCCTCGTTTTAGATCATTCCTCTTTTGAGTCTTTCCTCGTTTTTGTTTGTTCTTCTGTAGGCCGAATAGTTTCCCACCATGTACCTAAATTTGTTTTCTTTTCCTACTTGGGTATTAAAACCGCCAAGTAAAATTTTGATGTAATGTCTTCTAATTATTTCCAAAATGCTTCTACTTCATTTGCGTTAGCTCTATTATCCTTATTCACTAAGGCGTGTGCATTTACGAGTTATATCCTTTATGTCCTTACCAGAAAGATAGTGTTGAAATTTTTTCTGATTCAGATGAAAAATTAATTATGCTTCCTGATATTCTTTCTTACTGCAAAAGCTGTTCCTAAAACGGTTACTCCACCGCTGTTTGTGATGGCTGGTTTTCCATTGTAAATCCTTTAATTTCCTGAGTCCATATGAAGTTCGTCTCTAAATTGATTTTCTTGTAGTGCTGTTGTTTATATATTTTTCGCATCTAGTATGTCAGTCAGTTGTTTTAGCTTGCCAGTCTATTTTGGCGTTAAGTGTGTTGGCGTTAAACGTTGCCAAGGAGTGTTTTGTCTTAGTTTTTAGTCTAGTGCGTTTGAAGGTTTTCTAGGACGCTTCGATATTTCCGAGCATGAGGGTCTAGGCTTTCCAGAATCCGAAGGACTAATTGCCCCTCCTAGGGTGAGGGATTCTCCTTTAAGATAACCCCCTGGAGTAGTTACCAGATTTATTGACTTTTCCATGATGCCTAAAGGGTGAAGTTGATTTGGGAGAGCGGGTTTTCTCGTACTCTCATACTCAGGAGTGGTCGAACTGAAATTGTACAAGACTACACTTCATTCGCATTCATACACATCATCCTCATTCATCCTCTGAAGTAATATCTTAAGTAGTTCCGGAGGCTAAACAGATAAAAGAGACTCATAATAAACTGACTAGTAACACTCAGAGTTTTCCCGTTTTAGTTCAGAGATGTCCTACATTCCTCTCATATCCAGGCGCACCACTTGGAGTTTTGAGCGTCAGGTTATTCTCTAATAAAATCCAAGAATTTTCGAATTACCTTTTTCCGTTCCAGATGATTGGCGGCCATCTATTATTAAAAACAATATATATATATATATATATATATACAGTATATATATATATATTTTTTTTTCCTTTTTTCTTGATGATATTGCCAAATAAGCTTGAAGCTTGTGCGTGGGTTATGGAAATGGAATTTTTTAGCGTGTGATAAATACAAGCTACATGCCCAGCAGGCACGTATGCCCTGCCTGACCGGGATTCGAACCTGGGACCTCTTATAATAATTAATTACAAAGCCCTTAAATATTAATTCAATTTACAATTTTTACATTTATTAACAATTTAAATGTAACTTAATTTGTTTGCATTTTATGGCCTGATTTGTTTTATTTAAATAATCTTCCAAAACATATATTACTGCGTTTTTAACTTATTTAAAGTACTTTTTTTTGGAACAATTAGCAAATTTCAGTAATTTTTATACGAGTTGTCGGAAATCGACTATTTTTTCAATAATAACATTTTAATGTCGACAATGCCTTATTTATCGATTAACTTTTGTCTGATTAAATACGAAAACCGGGACGTGTCTATTTTGATATATCAAGTTCGCTGGTTTTTTGTTTTGTAAATTCATTCTTCCTTTCTCTCATACTAAGCTGAATTTTTGTATCATCTCCTCGATCGAAATTTTGCGAAATTACGACATAAAATGTATATTAATATTCTTTCTTCTTCAATCAGAAGGTTGGCTTGCACCAACTTTTCGATCGGATCACTTATATATATTTTCTTATGTGTGTGAAAGTAGCAGTCATCAATTAGGTCCGAATGAATTGAAATAGTAAGAGCTCTTCCTATGCGCCTTTTCTTCTCGATGCCGTACTCAATTTGTGCTTCGATATGGTGTCACGTGGATCTTATTTTTCCCTCGATTTCATCATTTTGGTGTATTACATTTTTCTAGATCTTCTTTATTTTTCCCATTATTAAAAAACTCTTCGTTGTTGATCTTGCTATTCGACCTTATTTTCAGCATTTTCTACATATACCACATTTGAAAGGATTTTTTTTCTAGCATTTTCTACAATACCACGTTTGAGAGGATTTACCCTGCTTTCATTTCCCCTTTTGGTCTACGATTTGTAGCTGCTCTGCAATGACAAAACTCTGAACACGAAAAAATAAAAGTAATTTTTACTTCCTTGTACAAAGTAAAGGAAGTATTGTGATCGTGAAAAACTTCGGTTTTCAGATTTCAATGGGAATATCCATTTTGACCATCCCTAAATCCATTTTGACTAGTTTCGGCGTGACGTCTGTACGTACGTATGTATCTCGCATGACTCAAAAACGATTAGACGTAGGTTGAAATGTTGGATTTAGGACTGTTGTAACATCTAGTTGTGCACCACCCCTTTTGATTGCAATTGACTGAACCTTAAATATCAAAAAAAAGCCCAAAAGCCCAAAAATTTGGATTTTGTACTTTTTCTTAACTGAAGTAATATCCCCTCATTGAGAGCTTTTCAACAATCGTCGCACTTATTTTCATTGGTTCCGGACTTATAGCAAAATAAAATTTTAATTAATGAAGTATTTGGATCTTTAAAGGGGAATGGACATTGGGTCGAATCAAACTTCATCTCCTTTTTTTTAACTTTTTTTAAAATTTAAATATGTTGATTTATTTAGTTATAACCTCTGATTGCAAAAAAACATTTACGATAAATAATAATTCTATAATAACAATATATATATATATATATATATATATGTGTGTGTGTGTGTGTTAAAAAATATCAGAAGTTATTAATGAAATAAAATTTTATGTACTTTTCATTTTAAAAAAA